>JARQOC010000004.1:2872828-3011841 GCA_033576535.1 Allobates femoralis
CCAGTGGCCACATTCTCTTGGTTAGCCAGCCAGCTGCATCCAAACCCGCTGAACATGTCAGTGTGACACAAGTTGCTCCTGTGTAGCCAATATGGTGTGGTTGTCCCCTAGTTGCTCCATCGTATTCTCCAACGATGACCATGGTAGCAGGAGTAGCCCTTGCAACCCCCTGGCAGTGGAGTTCCATCACCAATGCCAACCTTCAGCCCAGACAGTGCTGAGAAAGCTGGCAGAGATTTTACAACAGCTACAGTGGAATTTCCTAAAAAAAAAGGCATCTTCTTTGGTCAATGACCCCATCCCTTAGTTTGCATTTTGGCTAGATAAGGACATTTTTAGTTGTTTTTTTTTCAGTTCTTCCTTGACTGAGGCCTGTGTTTTTATTAAAGTTATATTTCCCCTTCCCACATTTTCCACTGTTTGTCCTTCCCCTACTGGATAAGTGGGCATGCATGCAGAATATGGAGTCTAACTCAAAAATCTTAATGGACTCAACCCTTCATGGACTTTCCCCCACTTTAACTGTCTTTGTGATGCTGATCCCTGTGGAACGTTTGTTATATCTATATACTGTGTATATGCTTATATATGTGTTATAGTAAAGGTTCATGCCTTGTGTGCTGGACTGTTTCTGCAAACAGGTGCTTTGATACTGCCCTACAGAGACTGACAATCAAGACGCAAGACTCTGGCCTGATGGTCTGAGGTATGGAAATGTAAGATACTACACACACTCTGGTAGAACAGAGGTGGCCAAGTGCAGTTCTCAAGGGCTGAAAACAGTGCATATTTATAGGATTCCCTTAGCACTGCACAAGTTGCTGGATTCATCACCTCTGCAGTTGATGAAATTAATAACTATGCAATGCTATAGAAATCCTGAAAGCATGCACTGTTTGCGGCCCTTGAGGACTGTAGTTGGCGATCACTGCCCTAGAAGTCTCTGAAAGTAGCGGGGGGAAAGCCCTTTTACCAAAATTGCGGCTCTCCCTGGACACTCATAGGCCCTGTGACCACAGTCTGCTTGATGCTCTTTTAATTTAGTTTTCTGGAATCTGCATCAAAATTCTGCTCGTCTACCCTGGGGCCACAAAGGTCTATGACAGGTGCTCTGTCCACATTGCTTTTTCCTCCCTTGCACATGTGGTTCAAATGTCTTTTTTCTGCCACAAAATCTGCACCAAATGAATGAAAAAAAACGCGTTGGCACAGCAATTCTGAACTCTCATGGACTTTGCTGCCTTGAGGATAGACATGCAGATTTTCATGCAGATTCTTAAAATCTAAATGAAAAGAAGCATCAAACAAGGTACCATGGGCACGGGACCATACAACAATATGGTGGGGTCATGTTCATAGAAAACATACCCGATATGCTGTGAGACCAGGTACATGTGAGAGAGTGAGAAGCGGTGTTATCACAAACATTACCGCAGTTAAGACTAGAGGGGCCAAACAGGGGCTATCCTGCAAGTATGATTTGCGCTGCACTCGCTGACATCACCACTCCTCACACACTTTATCTCACGATATCGGTGACACGTGTCTGTTACATCTTGTGTGATATTGCTGTTCTCACAAGATAGCTATTGTTACAAGCGCTGATGCCACTGAGGATATCTCGGGTTACACAGCGGGAGTCCCTGCTGCATGATACCCTCTGTATAGCCTGAGACAACCTCAGAGAAGTCATGAGGATGTCTGAGGTTCTTCATCGAGCCCAGAAACATAGTGAGTGTGACAGCGTTGCTGAGGGTTGCAAAGTAATAGCGCAGGGCCCCTTTGAAGCTGTTTTCCAGGCACTTGATTTTACCTCCAATTGATTTTAACGGGGTTCAGAAGTTCAGTGAATTGTTCTGCTAACATATGCCATTCAAAGATCTGAACTGAATTTGAACTTCAAAAGGTTAACTCATCTCTAATCATATGAACATTACTTGGGACTTAGTATCTACTCAAAATTTCAAAACAGGCTTTAAGAGTCTAGGGCCTGCGCAACCTTTGATGGCTTGCTCTCTCCTTGACCATAAGACATACTATTTTTCTGTAGACTATGGGGTAAGGGTCTTCGGTTTATACTTAGTAATTTGGAAAATGCTATTTTGATTTCCTTGTTTCGTAAGCTGTAGATGATGGGATTGACCAGTGGGGTCATCACTGTGTAGAGCAACGAAAGTATCTTATTAATATGTAAGGAAGAATTTTTAGAAAGGAAAAGATAGGCAACAATGAGCGTCCCGTAATATAGGCACACCACCGACAGGTGCGAGCTGCAGGTGAAGAAGGCCTTTTGCCTGCCAATAGTTGTAGGAATTTTTAGTATGTTAACAAAAATAGCCAGATATGTTCCAGTGATATACATTATAGGGATGAACGTTGCGGGGCCACCGGTCAAAAGGTTCTCTAACTCCATGTAGGAAGTATCTGAGCATGAAAGTTGTAGGAGCGGGGCCAGATCACAGAAGAAGTGATCAATCACATTGGGTCCACAGAACTGCAGCTTGCACAATTGAAATGTTGTGTTCAACATGACAGAAAAGGATAAGACCCAACACAAAAGAACGAGATAGAGACACCGGTGAAAGCTCATGATGGAAGCGTAACGCAACGGGTTGCATATGGCCACGTACCGGTCATAGGACATCACTGCCAGAAGAAGACATTCTGTTGTGGCCAGTGCTCCAAAAAGGTAAAATTGAGTAAAACATCCAAAAAATGACACTGATCCATTGTCTGTAAGAATAGTAGTAAGCATCAAAGGGACAATGACTACCGATAGGAGAAGGTCACACGATGAGAGGTGACTCAGGAAGAAATACATAGGAGAGCTAAGATTCTCACTAAGAGACACCAGGATGATGATGAGCAGGTTACCCAAAACAATGGCCAAAAGAGAAGAAGAAACATCAGGAAGAGGAGACTTCTGTACTGATGAAGATTCTGAAATCCCAGCAAGATGAACTTGGAAACTATTGTCTGGTTTAATATGTTCATTACCTGGAGGGATGAGAGGGAAAATATTCACTGTGGATTATAAAATATTAGCTTCCCATAAAAAGTACTGAATAAATTCTTGTATTGCAGTGATATTGTGGCACCCCAGTGGTTCGTTTGCCTCCTTCACCGGGCAATACCATCCTGGCTGCCACACCATCTGCCTCCAACGTCCAAATCAGCAGCGTTGGCCATCCCTTGCCAAATAACAGAAGTGGCATCAGGAAAAGATTCATATCTCCTGTAAATACCCCCTTCTCTGCACAGCCAGGGCCACGGAGCTGGGCCACAGCCACCGGGACCTCCCAGAAGTATCACCGGCCCGGCTACCGAGTACCCCCTGGCCCTTACAGCCGTTGCAACATCAACCATACGATGCAAACCCTCATTCTCAAGGGTTTTGTGCACACATAAGTTGCCTCAAGAGATAACACCCAGCAGGGAATCTCACCACAGACAGTAAGGTCACATTTCAGGCCCACCACCCCTCACTCACACGGGCTGCCAAGCACTCTCACTTGGCCACCAATGCTATTGTCTACTCTACTCATCCTAATCCAGTTCACGACTTTACTACCAGGCCATACTCAAGACTTATAGGAACACCAATCACACTGTATCTTTCTAAAGGCCTGTGTTTAGGATATATTAACAGCCTCCTCATATTTGAGCAAATCCACTAATAAATCTGGCTGTCTCATCCCTCAGTCCCAATAGATTCTCCAGAGCTAACCATAACCATACAAGATACACATAAGACAAAGACGGGTGTTGTTCATTAGTGGTATAAAAACAACACCCTTATGTTATAAGTGTGCCGCGTCCTAAAGTAACATCTGAGGGACCTGGGGTCAAGAGGTCTCAACATCTGTTCGATTGCAAGCTCTCTGTAGAGTTCATTTGACTCTTGTACTTTCCCTTCAATGCTCAAGGGGTTAAAAGAGTTAAGGACCCCTTCCTTGCTGTCTGAGAAATTTTTTAGATTTCATTCCAACTGCAGCTTGTGATTATCTCTCCTTTCTGCTATATCTACCCGCCTTTGGCTGCACTTCATCCCCAATGTAGAATTTGTATTCCGACCACGGCCGATGGGCCGAGGGGTGTTTGCTTCTTTTGTAGCAGCAAAGCTACCAACTGGAGAGGATCTTGGTGTTCTTTTTTATCTGTTGCCTTTCCTGTGTTCCCTGTGTGTTTCTATGCACTCCAGCTCATTTGGCCAACTTGTATCCTAGGTTTCTGAGACCTTCAGGCTGCTGGTACACGTCAACCGACCCCACCATGCAGACTTTATTAGCTCATGGTCTGCTCAGTTACATATGGTCTGCTCAGTTACATATGGTCCAGACGTAGGCTTTACCCTTGCTCAGCTCCTTACCTGCCCCCTCATCTGTTGGTCACCAATGCCATTAATCCATTCCCCTAAACAAGAACAAGCTTACCTCCCACTGGTGACCATGTCTTAGCCGTTGTCTTGTAAAGAACCTAAGAATTTGGGTCTAGCCTCCTGCATGATAGTCTCCACTAATTGTATTTGTGCTAAAGCTTGACAATAAATTATTTCAGTTATCCTTCATAAACTATTAGCCCAGTTCTACTGCAAACATGAACAATGCTGCAATAACCTAGGCATCATTTGCATGTTATTAAACTGACAAGCAAAATGGTAACAATGGTTTGAACTTTTGCCTTTCTGGCTCCATATCTCACCACCCTCTACAGCTTTGAGAGTAAGATGACCTTCATTTTATAGACAATCCTCTCTATCTCATACATAAATTTGACTTTCAGCTATTTAGCATATGATTAGTTATGCAAATTTTGGTTATCTCACTGCAATGTTACTGTTTTGCTCAGTTTGTTACTTGGTCGGTTCCCAAGTGAGAAATCACTGGCTCGAGTCGAGGAGCCTCCATGAAGAATATTTCCCAAGGAAAGAGAAATATCATCATCAGCTCATCGATAGCGAGCTCTTCTCTTGGCCAAGAAAATTGCCAAACTGCATCATGTGAGGCCATGACAGGTGGAAGAATACAAAATGATGTCCATCCATCCATTGAAAAGTAAGAAGGTGATGCCTAGACAAAATATCAGAGTTAAGAAGTCATCACGAGGTCAATCAGTTCTGACAAACACAGCAGTGGAGGTTGCTCTGATGAGGGTCTCAGTTCAATCACAAGTCAATCAGCCATTCCTAATTATTATTTAGGCAAGTGTGCACGTCTGCACGCCGCAAGTAAATGATACGGACACCAGAGCCGTCTCAAGCCTTACTCATGCCTACGCCAAATGAGATTAAACACTGCGCAAGCGTTTATTGAAACACACATTTTTATACAGAAAGCAAAAAGGGGTGTTATTATTCTAGAACTTTCTACAAAGTGATCATCTCCTAATTGGTCAATTCTTATCAAATTATTCTAATATCTAAATTCCTCCCTTAATGGGTTGGCTTAAGTCTCAGGTGTATTATGGAACATGGGCGCCATCTAGTGTATAACAGACGACATGACATCTCTAAATCACAATTTATATATTTTAGGAAAAGTTGTGATATTTTTAATTTCATGTCTCTCCATCCTCAACAGCTCGACTGCTTCATAATAGTAAGGTCTCAGACGTACATGCAAGAACCATTTTGACACACCTTATGCAAATCTGGAATTGAGGCCCAAAAAAAGATGGAGAAGCCACCACTTCAACAGTGTCATAAGAAGCGGCACCTTTAGTTTACAGAAAAGTTTGAAAAGTGGAGGATTGAAAATGGGTGATTTGGAGCAATGAGATCAAAGTCAATGAATGACTCTGATGGGGCAAATGGGTCAGGAAGAAACAAGGGAAAAAACAGGCGAAAGGATCTAGAAGTTGAAAGAACTGTCAAATGCGGTTGAGGAAGCCTGATGATATGGGGTTGTTTCACTGCCAAAGGGTTTGGATACTTGACGAGGATGGATGATGGTCTCAATGCTGAGCAAAATGTGAGGATCCTACAAGATGAGTTACTTCATACACTCAAGTACTATGGGTATGAAAAGGACGATATAGTGTCCAGCAAGACAACGAGCTGAAGAGTTCGAGTGATTGGAGAAGAAGTGGTTCAATGACAATGAAGTAGAGGAGCTGGAGTGTCCTCACAGTCCCCAGACCTCAACCCAATCCCACACTTGTGGGTAGAAGATAAAGCTGAGACATCCCCAAGTGACCGACCGAAGTGACCAACATTGGGAACGTATAGAAGAGACCGGGCAGCAGATATCAGTGGAGACATGCTTGAATCTGATGGAGCTGCCCAGAAGGATTCAGGCAGAGCTAAAAGTCAAAGGTGGATTTACAGAATACTAACAGTAGTAAACAATAGAAAAGTTTGGGGTCATTTAGAGATGTCCTCCTTATTTTTGACAGAAAAGCACATTTTTTTCAATGACGCTAACATTAAATGAATCAGAAATACACTCTACATTGTTAATGTGGTAAATGACTATCCTAGCTGCAAAAGTCTGGTTTTTAATGCAATATCTACAATACATAGGTGTATAGACAACAACCACCACTTCACTGTTTTAATGGTACATTGTGTTTGCCTGTGTAAGGCTAATGGATGTGTAGGAAACCCTAGAAAACCCTTGCACAAGTATGTTAGCACAGCTGAAAACGGTTTGGCTGATTAGAGAAGCTATGAAAATTGACCTTCCTTTGAGCTAGTTGAGAATCTGGAGCATTACATTTGTTTGTTCTATGAAACTTTCAAAATGGCCAGAAAAAGAGAACTTTCATGTGAAACTCAACAGTTTATTCTTGTTCTTAGAAATGAAAGCTATTCCATGCGAGACATTGACAAGAAACTGAAGGTTTCCTACAACGGTGTGTACTACTCCCTCCAAAGGAGAGCACAAACAGGCTCTAACCAGAGTAGAAAGAGAAGTGGGAGGCCCCGCTGCACAACTGAGCAACAAGACAAGTACATTAGAGTCTCTTTACGCCTCACATCTCCTCATCAGGCAGCTTCATTAAATATTCCCCGCCAAAGGTCTACAATGCTGTAATTGCTGCACAGGTACATTCTTTGACGAAAGCAACGTTTTAAAGAGAAAATTATTATTTCAAATAAAAATCATTATTTCTAACCTTGTCAATGTCTGGACGATATTTTCTATTCATTTTGCGACTCATTTGATAAATAAAAGTATGAGTTTTCATGAAAAACACAGACCCCAAATGTTTAAATCGTAGTGTATGTGGTAGTCAAGATGATTGTCTATAAAATGAAGGTCATCTCACACTCAAAGCTGTAGAGGTTGGAGAGATATGGAGCCTGAAATGCAAAAGGCCAAAACATTGTTACCCTTTTGCTTGTCAGTGTATATATGTATAGCTGGTTGAACCTAGGTATCCCCTGTTTATAATTATATGCAGAGCCTTGAAACTGTACTCACACCCCGTGAACTTTTCCACAGTTTTTACAAGTTACACCCAAAAAACATAACTTTATTTACTGAGATTTTCTGTGATACCAACACTAAAACCAAAGAAAAGAAACAAAAATGAGGAGATACCCTAAAATAAGTAAATAAATAAACTGCAAGTGCATAAAAGTAAAAATAGGAGACTTGGTAATATTATTTCGATCAAAAAAGTGTAAAAGTTACCCCACCGCGTCAAGGTGACCCTATCAGGACAGTCCTATACTACCTAGCATCAAGTATTAAAACCATACCAGATGTCAACTGACGTAACTTTAAAGAGGATTGAGCAGGGCATAGGACCCCAACAGGGAAAGGACAGCAATGAGAAGCTATATATAACTTGACAAACCCATGGGAGGTATGTGGTTAGCCAACCCCACCCATCACTTTTTGTATAACCCTTAATCCAGCTCCTTAAATTATAAAGGTTTGTGGTAGAATAAGACACAGCAAGACATAATGGATTTAGATTGCAAAAATCAGCCCTTATAGCAGTGATGTCACTTGACATCTGGTAATGTCTTTAATAAATAATGTTAGGATAGGACCGTCCTGATGGGGTCACCTTGACGCGCTTGGATGGCTTTTAATTTTTTTTAATAAAAATAATGTTACCAAGTATTTTATTTTTTTTCATGCAATTGCAATTGACTTATTTATTTATTTATTTAAGGATATCTGCTCATTTTTGCTTCTTTTCTTTGGTTTTGTTGTTTTGTGGACTATGTGAATATGCGCTTAAATACAGCTCAATTTTTTGGTTTTCTTTGATACCAACAGTATGTACAAGAGTTTTTGAAGTATATAGGACATTATTCCTGGTTGTCTAAATCATTAAAAATGCAAATCTTAAAATAGTAATGTACTATAATGTGTATTCAGCCCCCTGTAGTCTGATCCCCCCAGAAGTCATATAATTAGTACATTGCCTCCACCTGAAAACCCCATCCCCACCGTCACACATGGTGGAGGCAGCATCCTGCTATGGGGAGGCTTTTCTTCAGCAGGGCAGGGAAGTAATCACCCCCAGAAGTCCCATCATTAGCACATTGCCTCCTCCTGGGTGATTTCTCCTCAGTATAACTACAGCTGTTGTGTGAAGGCCTCAGAATGTTTGTGTGAGAACATCAGGGATCAAGCAGCATCTTGAAAACCAAGGAACCCACCAGACAGGTCAGAGATCAAACAGCATCACAAAAACCAAGGAAGTCACCAGAAAAGTCAGGGCTAAAACAGCATCATGAAAATCAATGAACCCACCAGACTGGTCAGGGATTAAACAGCATCATAAAAACCAGGGAGCACACCAGACAGGTGAGGGATCAAACAGCATCATGAAAACTGATGAACCCACCAGACAGGTCAGCGATTATACAGATTAATGAAAATCAAGGAGCATGCCGGACAGGTCAGGGATCAATCAGTATCATGAAAACCGAAGAACCCATCAGACAGGTAAGGGTTCAAAAAGTATCATGAAAACTTAGAAGCACACAGGACAGGTCAGGAATAAAGGTGTGGAGAGGGAGTAAAGCAGGGTTAGGTTATAAACAATCGCTCTGAATATCTCACAGAGAACTGCTCAATCCATCATCTGAAAAATGGAAGGATCAAAGCACAACTCCACACCTACCAAGACATGGCCGACCACTGTGACTGACACCCTAAGAAGGAGAGCACTAATGAGAAGAAGAGCCGAGAGGCTTTTGGAGGAGCCACAGAGATCACAACTCAGGGGAGAATCTGTCCACATAGTCATAAACTCCACAAATCTGCCCTTTAAGGAAGAGAAGCAAGAAGAACCCTTGTAGAGGATACAGCAAGCAGTGCACGACGGGGCAAGAAGAATCCATGTAGATAGAGGAGACAGCAAGCAGTGGAGGACAGGACTAGAAGAAGCCATGGATAGGACACAGCGAGCAGTGGAGGACAGGGCAAGAAGGAGCAGTGGAGGACGGGGCAAGAAGAAGCCATGTAGAGGGCACAGCGAGCAGTGGAGGAAGGGGTAAGAAGAAGCCATGTAGAGGACACAGCAAGCAGTGGAGGACGGGGCAAGAAGAAGCCATGTAGAGGACACAGCGAGCAGTGAAGAGAGAGGCAAGAAGAAGCCATGTAGAGGACACAGTGAACAGTAGAGGAAGGGGTAAGAAGAAGCCATGTAGAGGACACAGCAAGCAGTGGAGGAAGGGGCAAGAAGAAGCCATGTAGAGGATACAGCGAGCAGTGGAGGAAGGGGCAAGAAGAAGCCATGTAGAGGATACAGCGAGCAGTGGAGGATGAGGCTGGAAGAAGCCATGTAGAGGATACAGCGAGCAGTGGAGGACGGGGCACGAAGAAGTCACATAGAGGACACAGCGAGCAGTGGAGGACAGGGTAAGAAGAAGCCATGTAGAGGACACAGCAAGCAGTGGAGGTCGGGGCAAGAAGAAGCCATGTAGAGGACACAGCGAGCAGTGAAGAGAGAGGCAAGAAGAAGCCATGTAGAGGACACAGTGAACAGTAGAGGAAGGGGTAAGAAGAAGCCATGTAGAGGACACAGCAAGCAGTGGAGGAAGGGGCAAGAAGAAGCCATGTAGAGGATACAGCGAGCAGTGGAGGAAGGGGCAAGAAGAAGCCATGTAGAGGATACAGCGAGCAGTGGAGGATGAGGCTGGAAGAAGCCATGTAGAGGATACAGCGAGCAGTGGAGGACGGGGCACGAAGAAGTCACATAGAGGACACAGCGAGCAGTGGAGGATGAGGCTGGAAGAAGCCATGTAGAGGACACAGCGAGCAGTGGAGGACAGGGCAAGAAGAAGCCATGTAGAGGACACAGCGAGCAGTGGAGGATGAGGCTGGAAGAAGCCATGTAGAGGACACAGCAAGCAGTAGAGGAAGTACAAGAAGAAGCCATGTAGAGGACACAGCGAGCAGTGGGGGAAGGAGCAAGAAGAAGCCATGAAGAGGACACAGCGAGCAGTGGAGGACAGGGCAAGAAGAAGCCATGTAGAGGACACAGCAAGCAGTAGAGGAAGTACAAGAAGAAGCCATGTAGAGGACACAGCGAGCAGTGGGGGAAGGAGCAAGAAGAAGCCATGAAGAGGACACAGCGAGCAGTGGAGGACAGGGCAAGAAGAAGCCATGTAGAGGACACAGCGAGCAGTGGAGGACAGGGCAAGAAGAAGCCATGTAGAGGACACAGCAAGCAGTAGAGGAAGTACAAGAAGAAGCCATGTAGTGGACACAGCGAGCAGTGGGGGAAGGAGCAAGAAGAAGTTACGTAGAGGACACAGCGAGCAGTGGAAGATAAAGGAAGAAAAAGCCATAAAGAGGACACTGAGCAGTGGAGGACGAGGCAAGAAAAAGCCATGTAGAGGACACAGCTAGCAGTGGAGGATGGGGCTAGAAGAAGCCATATGGAGGACATACCAAGCAGTAGAGGAAGTACAAGAAGAAGCCATGTAGAGGACATAGCGAGCAGTGGAGGATGGGGCAAGATGAAACCATGTAGGGGACTCAGTGAGCAGAGGAAGATAGGGCAAGGAGAAGCCATGTAGAGGACACAGTGAACAGTGGAGGATGAGGCAAGAAGAAGCCATGTAGAGGACACAGCGAGCAGTGGAAGATGGGGCAAGGAGAAGCCATGTAGAGGACACAGTGAACAGTGGAGGACATGGCAAGAAGTAGCCATGTAGAGGACACAGCGAGCAGTGGAAGATGGGGCAAGAAGAAGCCATGTGGACGACACAGCGAGCAGTGGGCGAAGGAGCAAGAAGAAGTTACGTAGAGGACACAGTGAGCAGTGGAGGATGGGGCTAGAAGAATCCATGCAGAGGACACACAGTGAGCTGTGGAGGATGGGGCAAGAAGAAGCCATGAAGAGGATACAGCGAGCAGTGGAGGATGGGGCAAGAAGAAGCCATGTAGAGGATACAGCGAGCAGTGGAGGACAAGGCAAGAAGAAGCCATGTAGGGGGCACAGCGAGCGGTGGAGGACGCGGAGTGAAGATGCCATGTAGCGGGCACAGCAAGCTTGTGGAAGATAGTGCTCTAGTCACATGAGACCACAGTGGAACTTTTTGGGCTAAATATAAAACTTTGTGTGTGGTGAAAACTAACCTTGCAGATCACCCTGTTCTCCCCATCCCCACCGTCACACAAGGTGGAGGCAGTGTCCTGCTTGTGGGAGGCTTTTCTTCAGCAGGGGCAGGGAAGCTGCTTAGTGGTGATGGAAGATGGATGGAGCTAAATACAGGACAATCCTGGAGGAAAACCTGTTAAAGGCTGCAGAAGACCTGAGACTTCAACCACAATTACTCACGGACTCCCAGGCATCCGGACGCGTTTCAAGGGGAACGCTCTTAATCGTTGGCACAGACTATATACAAATCATAACTTATATACACAAATTAAAGACTTACACCTGTGTTCAATATATCAACATGAATTGGACTTTTAACTCCTGATTCGCCATAGTCCCAAAAACAGCAAAAAAGTGCGCACCCAACCATTATGTGTGAATATACACCATATATGTTGAGAATAAAATCACACACGTATGTTTGTACGATATTTTATCCGGATGTTTTTAAATATGTGTCTTCACAAATAAAGGACTAAATAGTATAGTATTAAAAAACGAATACATTGTTTCGCCCTGCAAAACTTAAGTCATCACAAGGCTCAACCGACCGGAAATAAAACATGTTACCGGGCTTAGAAAATGGTGACACAACCTACTAATTTTTTTTTTTGCAAACTTCTTTTTTTTTTACAACTACAATAATAAAAATACCTTGGATATGTTTGGTATCTCGGTAATAATACTGATGAGAAAGGTTATTTTATTCATCAAATGTCCATCGTCTTGTGTATACTGATGTGGACTGTGCCCATATAACTTGGGCATCTCCTCTATATGTGTGGTGTAAGGTACTACTAGTGCATGCCCTCATCATCTCCCATCTTGACTACTGCAACCTCCTCCTCTGTGGCCTCCCTGTAACACTCTTGCACCCCTCCAATCTGTCCTTAACTCTGCTACTCGACTAATCCACTTCTCTCCTCGCTTCTCCTCCACTTCTACCCTCTGCAGATCCCTCCACTGCCTCCCAATTCCTCAACAAATCCAATTCAAACTACTAACATTGACTTACAAACCCGTCCACAATCTGTCCCCCCCATATATCTCTGAACTAATCTCCCGATATCATCCAACTCGTAATCTCCGATCTTCCCAAGACCTCCTTCTTTCCTCCACACTTGTACGTTCCTCATCTAACCGCCTGCAAGACTTCACCCGAGCATCCCCCATCCTCTGGAACTCTGCACCCCAAAATGTCTGACTGTTCCCCACACTCGGAACCTTCAAGCAGAACCTGAAAACCCATCTCTCCAGAACAGCCAACAGTGTGCAATGACCATGGTGCCATCTCACCACCACTGGACCCGGAGCTCCACCACGACTTGACCTGGTGCTCTACCCACCACCAGAGCAAACCCAACCTATTGTCTCCTCCCCATTGCCCAGCCTACAGTAGGCAATGACCATGGTGCCACCTCACCTCTACTGGACCCGGTGCTCCACCACCATTGGACCTGGTTCTCCACCACTATTGGACCCGGCGCTCCACCACCACTGGACCCGGTACTCCATCACCTTTGGACCCGGCACCCCATCACCACCCGAGCAGACCCAACCTACTGTCTCTCCCCACCGCCCTGTAGAATGTAAGCACGCAAGGGCGGGGTCCTCTCTCCCCTCTGTATCGGTCTGTCACTGTTAGTTCGTTCATTGTATTTTTAACTTGTTTGTATGTAACCCTATGTCATGTACAGACCATGGAATCAATGGCGCTCTATAAATAAATAATACTAATAAGGTATACATCGTCTTGTGCATAGTGATGTGGACTGTGCCCGTATAACCTGGGCATCTCCTGTAAATAATTCTACATGTTCAATAGTGTAAGTTACATATCTTCTCATATAAAGTGATATGGAGCGTGCCGCTATAACCTGGGCATCTTTTGTAGATAACTAGACACATAGTCAAAGGGAACAGGCTTCTATAACCTTTGTACATTAGAAAATACCAGAGATATAAATGTCACGTATCACCACAGATAACATTGCACCTCGGCTGAGTTGACGTTCTGCAGCAGATCCGGCATCTTCCAGATGTCTTGGGAAATACCCGGTACATCACATTATATAAATCACTCCGCGAAACCCCTGAGGAGCCGCTGCCTCATAATTAATCCAATGAGACTTCACTACTGGAGCTCACTACTGGAGCTGAAGAACCACAAGGTGGGCAAAGCCTCAGGTGGAAATTAACCTCTTTCTATACAAACTCTATGGATGAGAAATGACTTTAGATTCCAACTTGGTTCTTAGAAGGTTCTGGTTCATCTGGAGGGAGAAATATTATGCAAATTAGTTTTCCTCCAAAAGGAAGAAAAGGGAAGAAACAAAACCCAGTATATTATACGATGTCTGTTTTGGTGAATTTCCTTGGTTATGTTCCATGGCTTAGACCTCCTCATACTGCTGACACCACCACATTGCTAATTTGCATGAGATGCATGCAAATTAGCTATGTGGACTGGTAGCGTGCATTCAGCTGCTGCTGTGCTGCCTGTCCCCAATGGTGAGCGGGCCACCAAGCTGTCCAGGGCCCTCACATTTCCCTGTGCCTGGGTCCATACTGTTAGCCTCTTTAAGTCTTCCCTGCTTGATACCAGCCACCCGGGCCCCTTACTGCAGTAAGCCAAGTCAGGCCCTGATGGTGGCCCTGAAGCCGTCTCACCACAAAAAGGTGTACCCAATCTTTCTAATTTAAAAAACCTAACCATGTGTCAGGACAGACCTCAATATGAATAAGGGCAGGGAGTGACCGTGAACGAAAATGAAGACACCGCCATGGAAAGCAGAATATAATTATGATGAAGCCATACTTCTATCCTCACTATGAGGCTGGACAAGAGGTAGGAGAATAGGAGTAAATGTCCATGTAACTGGTAGGAGCATCAAGAAGTCCAGAGAACATTTGCAGGATACGACCATGTCATTTATTCTCTACGCACTTCAAAGCTTAGACAACTTGTTAATGAAGAGAACCACAATGTAACATAGAACATATTCAGGATAGGACCATGCACTTTATCCTCTAATTGTTTTGAAGCTCAGACAACTTCTCCATCTGTAAAACCACTATAGTCTTTATTGTGGTTCTTCTGATGAAGATGTTGTCTGAGCTTCAAAACAAATAGAGAATAAACCACATTGCCCAACCTTGAATACATTCTCCAGACTTGTACATACTCCTACCAAGAGCATGGACTACTACTCCTAACTCCTATCACTTGTTCTACACAGCGTGATTTCCTGATCTGAGGGAGTCGCAGCAGTGGTTATAGCCTTAGTCCTCAGTTGTGGGTTTAAGAACCCCAAAAGGTGAGCAGCTTCCTTATGCCTCACCTAAATCAATCTCCATCAGATAGGACCCTATTGTTCTTGGTGTCTCCTTCTCTTTCTATAAATTAGCTTGACACACACCTTGCAATTTTCCATGGTCAATGAGTGGCTTCAACTGCCAGTGCCCCTACACCTATGGCTCGGAGAGCCAGCAACCCAACAGTAAAAATAAGCAAAACAGTGAGTAAGCATCAGCATCACACTTAGCATACCGCTTGCTTGTACTTCAGGGTGTGCTCATTAACTTCATGATTATTCACTGCACTGGCTCCAAGAGCCAATCACAGATGTCCACTCTCTGTGACAGTGTCTGTGATTGGTCGTTGCGCATCTCAACCATTTTGCCAGCGTCTGTGATTTGTTGCCATTGGCAACAAACCTGCTGTCATAGGGTTATAAAAATAAATCGTTTAAATAAATTGATGCAGGACTTTGCTGTATTTTTAATTCTAAGCCCAGATAAAGCTGACAGCTACAGGCTGC
Source organism: Allobates femoralis (assembly GCA_033576535.1). NCBI lineage: Eukaryota > Metazoa > Chordata > Amphibia > Anura > Aromobatidae > Allobates > Allobates femoralis. The sequence continues at coordinate 2,888,224 of JARQOC010000004.1, forward strand.
CACCCTGAGCTGCCTGCTTCACCTTGGCTGGCAATCAAAAATACAGGGGAGCCCATTATTTGTTTTTCATTATTTAAGTAAATAATAAAAAAAAATGTATAGGCCTTGCCCTATTTTGATTTCCAGCCAAGGTAAAGCCCAAGCAGCTGGGCATTGGAATTCCCAGTGTGGTAAGGTCCATAGCTATTGGGCCCGCCAGGTGGTGACATCACTCACTGAGTCACTGAGGTCTCCCTTCAGCACTCAGAGAACTTAGGTGAGTTGCAAGAGTCCTGCAATTCAGCAGCACTGCTGACTACACAGCACAGGGAGTCCTCAGTGAATCAGTGAGAGATTGCAGCAAGAGAATGTTCCATTGGTGCAGTCTCTGTATAAAGCAGAGACAGGATCATGGGGTTCATGGGACATTGCTGTGGTTAATAAATGGGAAAATGAGGGTTGTCTGTGAGTTTTATTTCAAATAAATTTTTCTCTATTTTTTTAACTATTTATGCACAGGATTGATAATGGGTGGACTTTATAGAGGACTGACATTATCAATCGAGGCTTACTGAAAAGCTGTCAATACAGTGGGTACAGAAATTATTCAGACTCTTTGTTTCATTGCAACTATATGGTAAAATGAAAAAAAATCTTTTTTTTCTCATTAATGTACTCTCTGCACCCCATCTTGACTGGAAAAAACAGAAATGTAGATATTTCTGCAAATTTATTAAAAAAGAATAAGTGAAATATCACATGGTCATAAGTATTCAGCCCCTTTGCTCAGACACTCATATTTAAATCACATGCTGTCCATTTCCTTGTGATCCTCCTTGAGATGGTTCTACTCCTTCATTGGAGTCCAGCTGTTTAATTAAACTGATAGGACTTGGTTTGGAAAGGCGCACACCTGTCTATATAAGACCTCACAGCTCACCGTGCACGTCAGACCAAACGAGAATCATGAGGCCAAAGGAACTGCCCAAGGAGCTCAGAGACAGACTTGTGGCAACGCACAGATCTGGCCAAGGTTACAAAAGAATTTCTGCAGTACTCAAAGTTCCTAAGAGCACAGTGACCTCCATAATACTTAAATGGAAGAAGTTTGGGACCAGCAGAAGTCTTCCTAGACCTGGCCGTCCAGCCAATCTGAGCAATCGTGGGAGAAGAGCCTTGGTGAGAGGTAAAGAAGAATCCCAAGATCACTGTGGCTGAGCTCCAGAGATAAGGTAGAAAGATGGGACAAAGTTCCACAAAAGTCAACTTTATGGCAGAGTGACCTGACGGAAGCCTCTCTTCAGTGCAAGACATAGGAAAGTAGTATAGAGTTTGCAAAAAAAACACATGAAGGATCCCAGACTATGAGGAATAAGATTCTCTGGTCTGATGAGACGAAGATAGAACATTTTGGTGATAATTCAAAGCGATGGAGAAAACCAGGCACCGCTCATCACCTGCCCAACACCATCCCAACAGTGAGACATGGTGGAGGCAGCATCATGATATGGCGGTGTTTTTCAGTTGCAGGGACAGGACGACAATTAAAGGAAACATGAATGCAGCCAAGTACAGATATATACTGAATGAAAACCTCTTCCAGAGCTCTGGACCTCAGACTTGGCTGAAGGTTCATCCTCCAACAAGACAATGACCCTAAGCCACAGCTAAAATAACACCGGAGCGGCTTCACCACAACTCTGTGCCCATTCCTGACCGGCCCAGCCAGAGCCCGGACCTAAACCCAATGGAGCATCTCTGGAGAGACCTGAAAATGGCTCCACCAACATTCACCATCCAACCTGATGGAACTGGAGAGGATCCCCAAATCCAGGAGGAGAAACTGCACCAAGAAGACTCATGGCTGTACGAGCTCCAAAGGTGCAAATACTCAATACTGAGCAAAGGGGCTGAATACTTATCATCAACACTGAGCAAAGGGGCTGAATACTTATCATCAATACTGAGCAAAGGGTCTGAATACTTTTCATCAATACTGAGCAAAGGGGCTGAATACTTATCATCAATACTGAGCAAAGGGTCTGAATACTTATCATCAATACTGAGCAAAGGGGCTGAATACTTATCATAATCACTGAGCAAAGGGGCTGAATAATTATCATCAATACTGAGCAAAGGGGCTGAATACGTATCATCAATACTGAGCAAAGGGGCTGAATACTTATCATCAAATCTGAGCAAAGGGTCTGAATACTTTTCATCAATACTGAGCAAAGGGGCTGAATACTTATCATCAATACTGAGCAAAGGGTCTGAATACTTATCATCAATACTGAGCAAAGGGGCTGAATACTTATCATAATCACTGAGCAAAGGGGCTGAATAATTATCATCAATATTGAGCAAAGGGGCTGAATACGTATCATCAATACTGAGCAAAGGGGCTGAATACTTATCATCAATACTGGATAAAGGGGCTGAATACTTATCATCAATATTGAGCAAAGGGGCTGAATACTTATCATCAACACTGAGCAAAGGGGCTGAATACTTATCATCAAATCTGAGCAAAGGGTCTGAATACTTTTCATCAATACTGAGCAAAGGGGCTGAATACTTATCATCAATACTGAGCAAAGGGTCTGAATACTTATCATCAATACTGAGCAAAGGGGCTGAATACTTATCATAATCACTGAGCAAAGGGGCTGAATAATTATCATCAATATTGAGCAAAGGGGCTGAATACGTATCATCAATACTGAGCAAAGGGGCTGAATACTTATCATCAATACTGGATAAAGGGGCTGAATACTTATCATCAATACGGAACAAAGGGGATAAATACTTATCATCAACACTGAGCAAAGGGGCTGAATACTTATCATCAATACTGAGCAAAGGGGCTGAATACTTATCATCAATACTGAGCAAAGGGGCTGAATACTTATCATCAACACTGAGCAAAGGGGCTGAATACTTATCATCAATACTGAGCAAAGGGGCTGAATACTTATCATCAACACTGAGCAAAGGGGCTGAATAATTATCATCAATATTGAGCAAAGGGGCTGAATACTTATCAATACCGAGCAAAGGGGCTGAATACTTATCATCAATACCGAGCAAAGGGGCTGAATACTTATCACCAATACTGAGCAAAGGGGCTGAATACTTATCATCAATACTGAGCAAAGGGGCTGAATACTTATCATCAATACTGAGCAAAGGGGCTGAATACTTATCATCAATACTGAGCAAAAGGGCTGAATACTTATCACCAATACTGAGCAAAGGGGCTGAATACGTATCATCAATACTGAGCAAAGGGGCTGAATACTTATCACCAATACTGAGCAAAGGGGCTGAATACTTATCACCAATACTGAGCAAAGGGGCTGAAGACTTATCATCAATACTGAGCAAAGGGACTGAATACTTATCATCAACACTGAGCAAAGGGACTGAATACTTATCATCAATACTGAGCAAAGGGGCTGAATACTTATTATCAATACTGAGGAAAGGGGCTGAATACTTATCACCAATACTGAGCAAAGGGGCTGAATACTTATCATCAATACTGAGCAAAGGGGCTGAATACTTATCATCAATACTGAGCAAAGGGGCTGAATACTTATCACCAATACTGAGCAAAGGGGCTGAATACTTATCATCAATACTGAGCAAAGGGGCTGAATACTTATCATCAATACTGAGCAAAGGGGCTGAAAGCTTATCATCAATACTGAGCAAAGGGGCTGAATACTTATCATCAATACTGAGGAAAGGGGCTGAATACTTATCATCAATACTGAGCAAAGGGGCTGAATACTTATCACCAATACTGAGCAAAGGGGCTGAATACTTATTATCAATACTGAGCAAAGGGGCTGAATACTTATCATCAATACAGAGCAAAGGAGCTGAATACTTATCATCAATACTGAGCAAAGGGGCTGAATACTTATCATCAATACTGAGCAAAGGGGCTGAATACTTATCATCAATACAGAGCAAAGGAGCTGAATACTTATCATCAATACTGAGCAAAGGGGCTGAATACTTATCATCAATACTGAGCAAAGGGGCTGAATACTTATCATCAATACTGAGCAAAGGGGCTGAATACTTATCACCAATACTGAGCAAAGGGGCTGAATACTTATCACCAATACTGAGCAAAGGGGCTGAATACTTATCACCAATACTGAGCAAAGGGGCTGAATACTTATCATCAATACAGAGCAAAGGGGCTGAATACTTATCATCAATACTGAGCAAAGGGGCTGAATACTTATCATCAATACTGAGCAAAGGGGCTGAATACTTATCATCAATACTGAGCAAAGGGGCTGAATACTTATCATCAATACTGAGCAAAGGGGCTGAATACTTATCATCTACACTGAGCAAAGGGACTGAATACTTATCATCTATACTGAGCAAAGGGGCTGAATACTTATCATCTATACTGAGCAAAGGGGCTGAACACTTATCATCCATACTGAGCAAAGGGGCTGAATACTTATCAGTGTGGGAGGTTTCAGTTTTTCTTTTTTTTTTAAATTTGCACAAATTTCTACATTTCTGTTTTTTCTGTCACAATGGGGGATGGGGCAGAGAAGATTAATGAGGAAAATTGAACTTTATTGAATTTACCAAATGGCTAAAATGAAACAAAGAGTGAAAAATGTAAAGGGGTCTGAATACTTTCCATACCCGCTGTACTCAGCAGTCATTAACCCTTTCTATCATCCTGCTGCCAATGCCCCAGGGCATCGGGAAGAGCCAGGTAAATCACCAGGAATTTGTGCTTCTAATAAATGCTCCACTTGCTGGGGTGGATGTGGGCTGCTATTCTGTATCCTGGGGGCCCAATAACTATGGGCCTCACCACACTGAGAACACCAGCCCCAAGCTGCCTGGTTTTTACCTTGACTGACAATCATAAATAGGGCAAAGTCCACACTTTATTTTTTAATTACATAATATAAATTATTAAAAAAATTATATTGGGCTCCTCTGTATTTTGATTGCCAGCTCGGGGCGGCAGCCTACAGCTGTCCACTTTATCTGCACTGAGTATCAAAAATACAGCGAAGCTCTACATACATTTTTTAAATTATTTATCTATATTTAAAGCCCTACGATGGCAAGTTCATTACCAATAGCAATAGATCACAGACGCCCGCACAACAATAGAATAAGGGTGCAACAGCCAATCACAGATGCTGTCACAGAGGGTGGGTGTCTATAATTGGCTGTTGGAGCCAGTGCAATGAATGACCCGGAAGTTAACGAGTAGCCTGGAAGTACAGCGCCTTGTGAAAGTATTCGGCCCCCTATATACATTGCCTTGTGAAAGTATTCGGCCCCTCATATTTATACAGTGCCTTGTGAGAGTATTCGGCCCCCTATGTATATACAGTGCCTTGTGAGAGTATTCGGCCCCCCATGTATATACAGTGCCTTGTGAAAGTATTCGGCCCCCTATGTATATATACAGAGCCTTGTGAAAGTATTCGGCCCCTTATATTTATACAGTGCCTTGTGAAAGTATTCGGCCCCTTATGTATATACAGTGCTTTGTGAGAGTATTCGGCCCCCTATGTATACACAGTGCCTTGTGAAAGTATTCAGCCCCCTATATATATATACAGTGCCTTGTGAAAGTATTCGGCCCCCTATGTATATACAGTGCCTTGTGAAAGTATTCAGCCCCCTATATATATATACAGTGCCTTGTGAAAGTATTCGGCCCCCTATGTATATATACAGTGCCTTGTGAGAGTATTCGGCCCCCTATGTATATACAGTGCCTTGTGAGAGTATTCGGCCCCCCATGTATATACAGTGCCTTGTGAAAGTATTCGGCCCCCTATGTATATACAGTGCCTTGTGAGAGTATTCGGCCCCCTATGTATATATACAATGCCTTGTGAAAGTATTCGGCCCCCTATGTATATACAGTGCCTTGTGAGAGTATTCGGCCCCTATGTATATACAGTGCCTTGTGAGAGTATTCGGCCCCCCATGTATATATACAGTGCATTGTGAAAGTATTTGGCCCCCTATGTATATATACAGTGCCTTGTGAGAGTATTCGGCCCCCTATGTATATATACAGTGCCTTGTGAGAGTATTCGGACCCCTATATACAGAGCCTTGTGAAAGTATTCGGCCCCCTATATACGGAGCCTTGTGAAAGTATTCGGCCCCCTATATACAGAGCCTTGTGAAAGTATTCGGCCCCCTATATACAGAGCCTTGTGAAAGTATTCGTCCCCCTATATACAGTGCCTTGTGAAAGTATTCGGCCCCCTATATACAGAGCCTTGTGAAAGTATTCGGCCCCCTATATACAGAGCCTTGTGAAAGTATTCGGCCCCCTATATACAGAGCCTTGTGAAAGTATTCGGCCCCCTATATACAGAGCCTTGTGAAAGTGTTCGGCCCCCTATATACAATGCCTTGTGAAAGTATTCGGCCCCCTATATACAATGCCTTGTGAAAGTATTCGGCCCCCTATATACAGTGCCTTGTGAAAGTATTCCGCCCCCTATATACAGTGCCTTGTGAAAGTATTCAGCCCCCTATATACAGTGCGTTGTGAAAGTATTCAGCCCCCTATATACAGTGCCTTGTGAAAGTATTCAGCCCCCTATATACAGAGCCTTGTGAAAGTGTTCGGCCCCCTATATACAATGCCTTGTGAAAGTATTCGGCCCCCTATATACAGTGCCTTGTGAAAGTATTCAGCCCCCTATATACAGTGCCTTGTGAAAGTATTCGGCCCCCTATGTATATATACAGTGCCTTGGGAAAGTATTTGGCCCCCTATATACAGAGCCTTGTGAAAGTATTCAGCCCCCTATGTATATACAGAGCCTTGTGAAAGTATTCAGCCCCCTATGTATATATACAGTGCCTTGTGAAAGTATTCAGCCCCCTATGTATATACAGTGCCTTGTGAAAGTATTCCGCCCCCTATATACAGTGCCTTGTGAAAGTATTCAGCCCCCTATATACAGTGCCTTGTGAAAGTATTCGGCCCCCTATGTATATATACAGTGCCTTGTGAAAGTATTCGGCCCCTTGAACTTTTCCACCTTTTGCCACATTTCAGGCTTCAAACATAAAGATATAAATTCTAATTTTTTTGTGAAGAATCAACAACAATCGGGACACAATCGTGAGGGGGAACCAAATTTATTGGAGATTTTAAACAAACAAATAAACAGATATGATCACTTGCTCGGGGCTCCTGGAGATGTTTAACCCTTGGGAAACCTCTCACGCGGCTCTGTACAGGCGCGGTACTCGGTAAGTCATCACATTGATGTGTAATCAATGATTTGTTGATTTTTACAGCTCCCAGCTGAACCCGAACCATAATAATAACAGACTTATCAGAAAAGTCCGTGTCAGGGATCGGTGCCTGAACACTCGATATTTGGTACAAACCGCAAACTTTGCAGTTCGAGTTCGCCCATCACTACACCTATATAACACGGGACTGGTTGGTGATGTCAACTTCCTGTTTGTGGCACATTACTTTATGGAAGGAGGAAACTTTTACAGAGGGGCGGTGACTATGGCGGCCATTTTGAAGTCGGCCATTTTGAATCCAACTCTATTTTTTTCAATGGGATGGAGGTCATGTGACACATCAAACGTATTGAGAATTTTATAAGAAAAACAATAGTGCGCTTGGTTTTAACATAACTTTATTCTTTCATGAGTTATTAACAAGTTTATGACCACTTATAAAATGTGTTCAAAGTGTTGCCCATTGTGTTGGATTGTCAATGCAACCCTCTTCTCCCACCTGGACACACTGATAGAAACACCGCAGAAGAAATGCAGCACAGGCCTCCAGGATCCGCTGTGTCAGAGGCTGCACAGGCCTCCAGGATCCGCTGTGTCAGAGGCTGAACAGGCCTCCAGGATCCGCTGTGTCAGATGCTGCACAGGCCTCCAGGGTCCGTGGTCAGAGGCTGCACAGGCCTCCAGGATCCACTGTGTCAGAGGCTGCACAGGCCTCCAGTATCCGCTGTGTCACATGCTGCACAGGCCTCCAGGATCCGGTGTGTCAGATGCTGCACGGGCCTCCAGTATCCGCTGTGTCAGAGGCTGCACAGGCCTCCAGTATCCGCTGTGTCAGATGCTGCACGGGCCTCCAGTATCCGCTGTGTCAGAGGCTGCACAGGCCTCCAGGATCCGCTGTGTCAGAGGCTGCACGGGCCTCCAGGATCCGCTGTGTCAGATGCTGCACGGGCCTCCAGGATCCGCTGTGTCAGAGGCTGCACAGGCCTCCAGTATCCGCTGTGTCAGAGGCTGCACAGGCCTCCAGGATCCGCTGTGTCAGAGGCTGCACGGGCCTCCAGGATCCGCTGTGTCAGAGGCTGCACAGGCCTCCAGTATCTGCTGTGTCAGATGCTGCACAGGCCTCCAGGATGCGGTGTGTCAGATGCTGCACAGGCCTCCAGGATCCGCTGTGTCAGAGGCTGCACAGGCCTCCAGGATGCGGTGTGTCAGATGCTGCACAGGCCTCCAGGATCCGCTGTGTCAGAGGCTGCACAGGCCTCCAGGATCCGCTGTGTCAGATGCTGCACAGGCCTCCAGGATCCGGTGTGTCAGACGCTGCACAGGCCTCCAGGATCCGCTGTGTCAGAGGCTGCACAGGCCTCCAGGATCCGGTGTGTCAGAGGCTGCACAGGCCTCCAGGATCCGCTGTGTCAGAGGCTGCACAGGCCTCCAGGATCCGCTGTGTCAGACGCTGCACAGGCCTCCAGGATCCGCTGTGTCAGAGGCTGCACAGGCCTCCAGGATCCGGTGTGTCAGAGGCTGCACAGACCTCCAGGATCCGCTGTGTCAGAGGCTGCACAGGCCTCCAGGATCCGCTGTGTCAGACGCTGCACAGGCCTCCAGGATCCGCTGTGTCAGAGGCTGCACAGGCCTCCAGGATCCGCTGTGTCAGACGCTGCACATCTCGTATCTTCACAGCATGGACAATCGCCTTCAGATTAGGGATGAGGCAAACTTTTGTGAATGGTGAAGTTACCAAACAAAACCAGCGCTATTGGTCTGACACTAACCCACAGTGGATAGATCCCTCCTGCTGGGACACAGACATTGATGGTATGGTGCGGTATATGGGGTACAAAGATAGTGGGGCCATTCTCCATCAATGGAAACCTCAATGACACTGGATATGTGAAATTGCTACATGATTCAGATATCCAGAGGCATTGAGGTTTCCATTAATAAAGAATGGCCCCACTATCTTTGTACCCCATATACCACACCATACCAACAATGTCTATACTTGCTTCATTCAAGAAGACAGTCTCCATTTTCTTTCCACCTTGTTATAGGATTGATGTTTCATACTTCGACTATCAAAAAGTACACAGACTTCAGCAACAGTCTCTTTATTGGACTCAATATACCAGTTTATCTAGTTTATCTGACTGGTTAGTTTCATATGCCCATGACCTGTGTAGTGTTATTTCATTGAAAGAAAAAAAACAATACTGCACTGGTTGTTAATGATGGGCCACATATCAGCTAAGATAATGCTTTTTTGTGCCATATGACTTATTTTCTCACATTTTATGTGCTCTTTTAAAAATTGCATTGGGCCAGCAGTTGATAGGCAGCAGTGTGATCTGATAGCAGAGAAGAGATTAACAGTGATCTTGACTGAGCTGTGTGGAGCCAAATGACAGATCAGATGCTTGTGCCAAGGAAAGAGGAGTTTGCAGTGATGCTGACATTCTGACATTGCTCAACACTGCTGAATGCTGAAGTAATCTGATACATTATTTACTCATCTGCAGTCAGCAGCATAGGCCACACCCCCTCCCTTATATAGTTACATCCTGTATTCAGTGTGAAGACAGATCTGACTGATAATGAACATATGTCTGCTTCTGACACAGTCTAGTGGGGACACCTTTTGGAAGCTTTATAAATGGTTTTCTTCCACATTTCTCTTAAGAAGTATATTTGAAATTTTATTATAATCACTTGCTCTACATTATTACTAAATAAAAATTTAAATGGCGGTTATACTTTAACCTTAATCCTACCAGGCGGACCCTTGGCATATATCCTCTTGTGCTACTCTTGGGCTATTATGTTTGCTATTCTGATACTTTAAGAGTTTATTCACTAGACTCTTATATGTCACATGTGTGGTTTATTTCTCCAATCACACCTTGAAGAGAAGTTTAAATAAAGTTTTTCGTTCATCGTTGCCTTTCTATCTGTGTCAGCCTGGCACTGTTGCTGTTTCACACTGTCTGGTTTATTATTAATTTTTTTAGTGATTTTTGGACAAAGTAGTTTATTTTATATATTTTATAATTAATTGCTCACTGTGGTTCAAAATCTATTCTATATCACGTTAAAACTAACTTCTCCTGGTTCCCACAGCTGTAAAACAATAATTAGTATTCAAAGTTTCACATTGTCAATCTAATTAGCATTATTCCTGCCTGTGCATCAGGCCTATAATCAGCAGAACTGAACTGTTCGGGGGCCTTAATTATAGTTTGCAATGTAGCCTAATTAGTTATCAGCTCGTGGTATGAATATTTCATCATAATTCAGTAATTATAAAGTCTGTCTTACTGTTTTATATGGTTATTAATGACATTCTTTGTCAGATATGCAAATAAAATTGTCCAGACAAATAGCTTGAACATAAACGTTTAGTAGATATGTTCGTAGGGTGAAGGTTGAAGGTCTTGGATGAGACCATTGCTTGAGCCAGGAGCCGTCCCGCTGTCAGGTCATGATTGCTCTGACGCCTGTGAGGGACCGGGAGAAAATTGGGGCATAGGAAATTACTTAGAGCTTTATTATCCTGGCACCTGGGCCCCACTCAATCCCCTAAGACTCTCCCACTCATATCTTCAACAAGCCCACTCTCCTGTTAATCATCGCTTTGGCCTGATGTTGCCAAAGTAGAGGGGGTATGGCTGGCCGAGACTAACATCATCAGTGAAGTCAGGCTCAGCCAGGTTTGTACTGCACATGCACCTAATAGCCTGCCATGTGCAGTAAAAACCAATAGTCATCGTACAGCGTGCCAGCAGGATTTCAAAACCTCGGAGTTGCTGCCCGTGTTTGGTGAGTATGACAGATGACTATCAGTCTATGTCTGTCTGTCTCTACACAGCACTATACTGTATATACAGGCGCACACTACATCCTGTATTTCAGTGTGTACTGTATGTGTATAGTCTGGATCTGTGTTTACAATATAGTGCTGTGTATGCAAGATATAAAACCAGCAGTTTATTGTGCATACAGCCAGCAGTTGTCTATTGTGCATACAGCCTGCAGCTATCTATTATGCATATATCTTGCAGCTGTCTATTGTGCATATGTCCCGCAGCCGTCTATTGTGCAATACTCCCATAGCTGTCTATTGTGCATACTGCCAGCAGCCATCTATTGTGCATATTGCCAACAACCATCTATTGTGCATACAGCCAGCAGCCATCTACCATCTATACAGCTAGCAGCAGTCTGTTGTGTATACAGCCATCAGTAGTCTCTATTGTGCATTCAGCCTGAAGCAATCTATTTTGTGTGTATTATACAGTGTTGGCCAAAAGTATTGACACCCCTGCAATTCTGTCAGATAATACTCAGTTTCTTCCTGAAAATGATTGCACTCACAAATTCTTTGGTATTATTATCTTCATTTAATTTGTCTTCAATGAAAAAACACAAAAGAGAATGAAGCAAAAAGCAAAACATTGATAATTTCACACAAAACTCCAAAAATGGGCCAGACAAAAGTATTGGCACCCTCAGCCTAATACTTGGTTGCACAACCTTTAGCCTAAATAACTGCGATCAACCGCTTCCGGTAACCATCAATGAGTTTCTTACAATGCTCTGCTGGAATTTTACACCATTCTTCTTTGGCAAACTGCTCCAGGTCCCTGATATTTGAAGGCGCCTTCTCCAAACTGCCATTGTTAGATCTCTCCACAGGTGATCTATGGGATTCAGGTCTGGACTCATTGCTGCCACCTTAGAAGTCTCCAGTGCTTTCTCTCACACCATTTTCTAGAGCTTTTTGAAGTGTGTTTTGGGTCATTGTCCTGCTGGAAGACCCATGACCTCTGAGGGAGACCCAGCTTTCTCACACTGGGCCCTACATTATGCTGCATAATGTATCATTAATGCAGATGAAGTCCATGGAGCCTTAGTCAGAGTCTACAACATGGACACCAGCCAGTTATCCCACCAGGGAAGGACCTAGCCCAGGGTATTAGTAGCCCTTAAGTCACTATCCAGCCCTTGCGAGCTTGAAGATATGGCCAGGGGTTTACCATGGACTAGAGATCCAACCACAGACAGCTGTTTCGGGGTTGTTGCCCCTCATCAGTGTGGCGCAGGATTCTGGCTGGGTGGGAGCAATGCTTGATAGACAGACATCACAAAGCACCCACTGACCTTGTGGAGACCAGTGGAGAATAACACTGCGGGCACCAGTTAAAGCACTCAAACACAGTGAAACCCAAGGTGCATTGCTCCCTAGAATTTGAATATGCAGATGAAGTCCATGGAGCCTCAGTTAAGAGTCTACAACATGGACACCAGCCAGTTATCCCACCACTGGTGCCCGCAGTGTTATCCTCCGCTGTCACCTCTCCTCCTGCTCCCACTTTGACCGCCTACAGTCCGGCTTCTGACCCCTCCATTCCACCGAAACAGCCCTAACCAAAGTCACCAACGACCTACTTTCCGCCAATAACAAACGCCACTACTCCATCCTACTCCTCCTCAACCTGTCCGCCGCCTTCGACACAGTTGATCACTCCCTTCTTCTCCGTATCCTTGAATCCCTCGGCATCACCCACCTTGCCCTTTCTTGGATCTCCTCATACCTAGCAGACCGGACCTTCAGTGTCTCCCACACCTCCTCCTCACCCTACCCCCTTTCTGTCGGAGTCCCCCAAGGTTCGGTCCTGGAACCACTACTTTTCTCCATATACACCCTCGGCCTAGGGCAACTCATTGAGTTCCACGGCCTCCAGTACCACCTCTATGCCGACGACACCCAAATCTACCTGTCCGGCCCTGACATCACCTCCCTACTCTCCAAAATCCCACAATTCCTTTCCTCCATCTCATCCTTTTTCTCTGCTCGCTTCCTTAAACTCGACATGGACAAAACTGAAAATTCCCCCCCACTTCCCAACCTATCCATCTGCGTCAATGACTGTGCCCTCTCCCCAGTCTCCCAAACCAAGTGCCTCAGGGTAATCCTTGACTCCTCCCTATCCTTCAAGCCCCACATCGAAGCCATCTCCACATCCCTCCGGCTCCAGCTTAGAAACATCTCACGGATCCACTCGTTCCTTACCCACGACACCGCTAAAACACTCATTCATGCTCTTATCATCTCCCGCCTTGACTACTGCAACCTCCTTCTCACTGGCCTCCCATCCAACTCCCTCACACCTCTCCAATCTATCCTCAATTCCGCTGTCTGACTAATCCATTTGTCCCCCCCCTATGGAACCTAATGGCGCTATATAAATAAATAATAATAATAATAATAATAATAATTGAAGACAAATTAAATGAAGATAATAATACCAAAGAATTTGTGATTGCAATCATTTTCAGGAAGAAACTGAGGATTACACTGGGGAACACAATTTTTTAGGAGTTAGGTCGGACAACTGTTCTTCATTCATTTTTGGATGCTGAATCCAGAAATGATCTCAGTTTTTCTCTATCACGTCAAGTTTTTGAACTATAGGATTTTTGTCTTCTCAAAAATATGTAAACTACTGTACCTAAAAAGTGTTTTGTTTTTTTTAAATAGTACAAATATGAACAAAAAATGAGATATATAAGAAATAGGCATGACAAATATAAATATAACTCTTACAAGTTGCCATGTAGCTCTATATGAGTCGAATTGTAATCAGATAACAAGTCTTATTACAGATATCAGTGCAATTGTGCATCTCTGGCAGGTAAGTTGTGGAGGAAAAACTTGATGTGCTAGAAAAAAACTGACTACATTTTTGGAATCAGCCAATTTTAGTATAAATCAGCTCAAAAACCTAACTCAACAGAAATTTTTTTTCAAATTGTTCCCCAGTGTTATCAGACAGAATTGCAGGGGTGTTAATACTTTTGGCCACAACTATACAGTACATATATATATATATATATATATATATATATATATATATATATACAGTGCCTGCAAGTAGTATTCAACCCCCTGCAGATTTAGGTGGTTTGATAAGATGCCAATAAGTTAGAGCCTTCAAACTGCAAACGAGAGTAGGATTTATTAACAGAAGCAGAAATCTTACACACCAAAAAGTTATGTTGCTCAGTTGAATTTTAATAAATTTTAAACATAAAAGTGTGGGTCAATTATTATTCAACCCCTAGGTTTAATATTTTGTGGAATAACCCTTGTTTGCAATTACAGCTAATAATCGTCTTTTATAAGACCTGATCAGGCCGGCACAGGTCTCTGGAGTTATCTTGGCCCACTCCTCCATGCAGATCTTCTCCAAGTTATCTAGGTTCTTTGGGTGTCTCATGTGGACTTTAATCTTGAGCTCCTTCCACAAGTTTTCAATTGGGTTAAGGTCAGGAGACTGACTAGGCCACTCCATCACCTTGATTTTTTCCCTCTTGAACCAGGCCTTGGTTTTCTTGGCTGTGTGCTTTGGGTCGTTGTCTTGTTGGAAGATGAAATTATGACCCATCTTAAGATCCTTGATGGAGGAGCGGAGGTTCTTTGCCAAAATCTCCAGGTAGGCCGTGCTATCCATCTTCCCATGGATGCGGACCAGATGGCCAGGCCCCTTGGCTGAGAAACAGCCCCACAGCATGATGCTGCCACCACCATGCTTGACTGTAGGGATGGTATTCTTGGGGTCGTATGCAGTGCCATCCAGTCTCCAAACGTCACGTGTGTGGTTGGCACCAAAGATCTCGATCTTGGTCTCATCAGACCATAGAACCTTGAACCAGTCTGTCTCAGAGTCCTCCAAGTGATCATGAGCAAACTGTAGACGAGCCTTGACATGACGCTTTGAAAGTAAAGGAACCTTACGGGCTCGTCTGGAACGGAGACCATTGCGGTGGAGTACGTTACTTATGGTATTGACTGAAACCAATGTCACCACTGCCATGAGATCTTCCCGGAGCTCCTTCCTTGTTGTCCTTGGGTTAGCCTTGACTCTTCGGACAAGCCTGGCCTCTGCACGGGAGGAAACTTTCAAAGGCTGTCCAGGCCGTAGAAGGCTAACAGTAGTTCCATAAGCCTTCCACTTCCGGATGATGCTCCCAACAGTGGAGACAGGTAGGCCCAACTCCTTGGAAAGGGTTTTGTACCCCTTGCCAGCCTTGTGACCCTCCACGATCTTGTCTCTGATGGCCTTGGAATGCTCCTTTGTCTTTCCCATGTTGATCATGTATGAGTGCTGTTCACAAGTTTGGGGAGGGTCTTAAATAGTCAGAAAAGGCTGGCAAAAGAGATAATTAATCCACACATGTGAAGCTCATTGTTCTTTGTGCCTGAACTACTTCTTATTACTTTAGGGGACCAAACAGAATGCTGGTGGTTTGAGGGGTTGAATAATAAATGACCCTCGGAATTCACTTTTAACGCTTTAAAAAAAAAAAACAACATTTTTTTGTGGCACTGCATTTCCCACTTCCAGACTGATCTACAGTCCAAATGTCACAAGGCCAAGTTAATTCCGCATGTGTCAACCAGCTAAATCTGCAGGGGGTTGAAGACTACTTGTAGGCACTGTATATATATATATAAAATGCTAAGGTGGAGGCAGAGCTGGTTTAGAGGATGAGCGGAGTCTCAGACAGGCTCCAAAGTTTTGCCAGTAAGGGGCTCTGAAATTCCTTTGGGTAGCTGTGGCCGGGAGAAGGTGAGTAACAGTACTCAGGAGATAGGCTGAAGTTATGATAAAGAACTATTTTAAAATTCCAGAATGATAGAGACTTAATCAGCAGCCAAGTCTGAAGTCACAGGTATAGACAAGCCATTCGTTGCCAAAGATCAATTGTGAGAAACAACTGGATTCCAGAACATCATAGCCTAGATTATTAGCAGATTTTCCTGGTGGACAGTTGGAAATCTCAATATGAGAACTTTTCTTTCGTCCAGAACAGAAGGGCATGGTGATTCTTTTTTTCTCTTTCTTTCTGAACCCCTGCATTGGATATTCTTGCAGTTATTCTCTGTCCTCCCATGAGAAATAGTGGATGGGACAGACCAGAGCTCGATGTTTCTCTCCATGATGCCTATAGCAGTCTCTTGGTGTAAACATAATATGAACATCCTTGAGTCTTGTGTGAATAAGACACTTCTGGATGTCATCCATTTGAGTTCCTTATGTCATTCTTTGGTCTAAAAGACTTGATCTGGTGAAGCTTCATGCTCCATGGTCTGTTTCCTTCTCTGTTGAATCAGTCTCTGTGCAATCACTTATGGATGTTTTATCTTTGTTTCTTCCTTTAGTTTGCAGTTAGTCAGGTGTTCTCACATTCCAATTTTGTCTCTGTCCTATCACATCCCAGATTGGGCTATTGATACTCTACTGATACCAGCCTTTTCTGCTGCCTCTATTTTTTTAGGTGTATATCTGTCAAATAGTTCCTGCCCTGCTCCATCCCTACACTTCTCCTTTCTTTTAGGTTAGTAGGAAATTTTCAATTGTTTGCATTTATTATCCTCTTTTCCCCCATGTGCACATGCCTTATGTTTCCTCTTCATGGGCTTTTGTCTACCTCTGCACACCTTCTAGTTAGTTGTGCATAGTGACCTCCCCTCTGGTTCTTCAGAAGGAATGAGGAACAGCTCGACAGCCTTTTAGTGAGGCAGGTACAGGCTGTGGATTCTAGTTGTGCAGCCAGGGATGTTCTAGTCTGTACAGGGACCAGTAGGGTGCAAGTGCGGTTTAAGTTGTTTAGACTTTATTTCTGTTGATCTGTTGGTAACATATTACTAATAGGTGAGATCTGCAACACTTCATTCAGAATTTTATTTGTTACAATGGCAGATCTTCAAATAATTAAAAAATATATATATATCCACCAGTATGGACATTAGTGCGTACGTTCGGCATATTATGCAGTTACGTTCCATGACTCCATGTTTAGCTTTGTGCATATTCTGATGTCACCATAGTTATGCTCCATATGTAGAGAGCGACAATTCATGAAGAAAGTAAACGAGTGATGTGTCGCTGGTTTGCTACACTCAATGGAAATGTCCACAGTCCTGTGTATAATCCCAATGAGTGTGACATACCGCAGACACATCACTCGTCTCTGATCTAATGAGCAGAGCGTATCGGTACACATTGCGTAGGGAAGTCAGACAGGTCAGGAACTTGTCTAGTTCTATTATAGGATTTGTATGTTATATAAAGTGAAGTTTTATAACCAGGCTATTAGTGATGAGTGAACATTAAAGTGCTTGAAAGATCGTTACTTGAATCCAGCAAGTCAGGCGATTGGACTTGCTTGATTTAAGTCAACATGCAACTCAAGCATTTTCCAACAGACCACGCTAGAAGACTGAGGAGGCTGTACAAATGATTCAACTAGGGAAATCAGCATACGTGGGCCCTACTGCATGTAGGAAAATTAATCACAGAACACGTACTGCACACCTTTTGCAGTTCATGTTTGAAGAATCGTCATGGTGGTGCGTGACCGACAAACTAGGATGAAGTAACAGCATAAATTCACGACAAAAGGTATCAGAGGCACATGTCAAAGATAAAAATCTTCATTTATCTTGAGACAGCATAAAAATTATAGTAGTAATGGGGATAAGGATGGTAAGATGGGCAAAAGGCGATCAGGGGACCTAGTCTGACCCTTAATCTAGGGGTCCCTGGCTCACACTGTTCCCAGAACTACATCTGATGATGATGATATCCAGGCCACCACCTTTGCACTTTGCTCCTCATCAGCCCTAGGCTAACATCGCTTTACCTCTACCCATGGACAAGGAAGCTCAGCAACTCCCAACAGAAGGAAAACACCAAGAAGGTTTCAGCAAAAATCAGACACGTCCTCTCAGCTCATGGTCTTGCAAAGACTAAACTCTATCAGCAATACAAAAAGAGAGAAAGAGGGGCGCTTCTGTTTAAAATCAGAGGGGTGAGCGTTGACTAACGATGCATGGGAGTTATCACAAACCTTACCAGGTTAAGCAGCCTGCATAACCCGGTGATAAGCCTTCGGTGCTCAGCGTCCACCACAAATCAAACTGCCTTCCTGGATCACAGAGGAGCCGGTCACAAGGGAGATCATGTGCCTCTGACGTCAGCACAAGTCCTTGGCATTCAGCTCACCTGATGAAGTCGGAGGATCCGTTGAAACGCATTGTGATTGTGACCCAAATAAACTAAAGTAAGCATCTAAAAACCTGGCTCCTGTCCCTTTGCAGCGCCCTCAAAACCGCCATTGTCTTTTCTTTATCTGAATTGTAAACTCTATCAGCGACACCTGCTGGTCGAAGAGGGGACTATTTAAAGGCCGGGGGCATGGTAACCTGACAAATCCACAACTTCCTATCTGCAGAGCCGCCTCACACATAGACAACAACACAACAGCATCTATACATTAACTCTGAATGTGCCAAAGGACATTTACTCCCATTTAACTACTGATGGAAAACAGGACAAAGTGTCGGTGATCCGCGCTGCTGGAAGGAAAACCAGGACCCGAGAAGTCTGGTGCAATGATGTTTTTTATTACGAGGCGTTTCAGAGCTGCCTCTGCTCCTTCCTCTGGGATTATCAACAGCACATGATTCAGTCGGCATTTAATACATGCAAAGTGCGGCAAAAACAATCAGATGTGTCATCATGACGTGTCTAACTACAGATAGCCTCTCACATGGTCTGCAGAGCAGTCAACAGATACAGCACCTCAATGAATCGCCCCCATTATTCTTATCCTCAATGCCTGTACCTATGACATTCAACTTAAAAGAATATACAGTGTTGGCCAAAAGTATTGACACCCCTGCAATCCTGTCAGATAATCCTCAGTTTCTTCCTGAAAATGATTGCAATCACAAATTCTTTGGTATTATTATCTTCATTTAATTTGTCTTCAATGAAAAAACACAAAAAGAATTGTCCTAAAGCCAAATTGTATCTAATTCCACCAAACATAAAAAAGGGGGCGGACAAAAGTATTTGCACCCTTAGAAAAATCATGTGATGCTTCTCTAATTTGTGTAATTAACAGCACCTGTAACTTACCTGTGGCACCTAACAGGTGTTGGCAATAACTAAATCACACTTGCAGCCAGTTGACATGGATTAAAGTTGACTCAACCTCTGTCCTGTGTCCTTGTGTGTACCACATTGAGCATGGAGAAAAGAAAGAAAACCAAAGAACTGTCTGAGGACTTGAGAAACCAAATTGTGAGGAAGCATGAGCAATCTCAAGGCTACAAGTCCATCTCCAAAGACATCAATGTTCCTGTGTCTACCGTGCGCAGTGTCATCAAGAAGTGTAAAGCCCATGGCACTGCGGCTAACCTCCCTAGATGTGGACGGAAAAGAAAAATTGACGAGAGATTTCAACGCAAGATTGTGCGGATGGAGGATAAAGAACCTCGACTAACATCCAAAGAAGTTCAAGCTGCCCTGCAGTCCGAGGGTACAACAGTGTCAACCCGTACTATCCATCGGCGTCTGAATGAAAAGGGACTGTATGGTAGGAGACCCAGGAAGACCCCACTTCTTACCCCGAGACATAAAAAAGCCAGGCTGGAGTTTGCCAAAACTTACCTGAGAAAGCCTACAACGTTTGGGAAGAATGTTCTCTGGTCAGATGAGACAAAAGTAGAGATTTATGGGCAAAGGCATCAACATAGAGTTTACAGGAGAAAAAAAGAGGCATTCAAAGAAAAGAACACGGTCCCTACAATCAGACATGGCGGAGGTTCCCTGATGCTTTGGGGTTGCTTTGCTGCCTCTGGCACTGGACTGCTTGACCGTGTGCATGGCATTATGAAGTCTGAAGACTACCAACACATTGTGCAGCATAATGTAGGGCCCAGTGTGAGAAAGCTGGGTCTCCCTCAGAGGTCATGGGTCTTCCAGCAGGACAATGACCCAAAACACACTTCAAAAAGCACTAGAAAATGGTTTGAGAGAAAGCACTGGAGACTTCTAAGGTGGCAGCAATGAGTCCAGACCTGAATCCCATAGATCACCTGTGGAGAGATCTAAAAATGGCAGTTTGGAGAAGGCACCCTTCACATATCAGGGACCTGGAGCAGTTTGCCAAAGAAGAATGGTGTAAAATTCCAGCAGAGCATTGTAAGAAACTCATTGATGGTTACCGGAAGTGGTTGATTGCAGTTATTTGGGCTAAAGGTTGTGCAACCAAGTATTAGGCTGAGGGTGCCAATACTTTTGTCCGGCCCATTTTTGGAGTTTTGTGTGAAATGATCAATGTTTTGCTTTTTGCTTCATTCTCTTTTGTGTTTTTTCATTGAAGACAAATTAAATGAAGATAATAATAGCAAAGAATTTGTGATTGCAATCATTGTCAGGAAGAAACTGAGGATTATCTGACAGAATTGCAGGGGGGTCAATACTTTTGTCCATAACTGTATAAATATCCTCTTAAGGTACTTAGATTTTTCCCACTAATGAAATGATTTGTCACATTCTTTTTATTACAGGACAGATGTCTAGAAATGAAATATACGGGAACAATCAGAGCCAAAAAGTAAGAAAAAAAAACATTAATATTATTAAAATAAATATTACTAAAACTTCATAGGTTGAATTCACTGCAATAAATAACATTTCTGGTCAATAGTCGCTTGATTGGTCAAAAATGGGACAAACTCACAATGGCTATTAAAAAGGACTCATTTTCTGGAGGATTTGACCTTTCCGGTTGCTCTCAATGATTGTCTTACATGGAGTTCTGACCATGGTGATTCCTAATGACTTTTCATTTTAGATAAATTGTAAAATGTTGAATCTCCATAATCCAGAAAAACTATCTCCATGTTATTATACTTGCATGTCTCCTTAGCATTGGCCTAGATGAAGTTGCAGAGCTCCTTGACTGTGCATCAATAAGTACTGATAAAACTCATCGGACATAGAGTGGAAGCCAGGTTTAGGCGGCACGTCATCGTAGTAATGGTGAGGAATCGGGGTCCCTTCAAGATCTTCAGAAAATGGCCAGAAACCATAGAGCGTCACCTTCTCGCAAACCTCGAAGGCTACACTGGCCAACATGAGACCGGAGGACATGCGGCTGAACTTAAGACCAACGCCTTTCCAGTAAGATGAAAGGTTTTCAAGATAGCGGGGATTAAAGAACACCACCTTGCTACTCATGTCAAAGTCTTCTAAAGAGTAGAGCGTGCGGAGTGAAACATCGGTGTTCATCGAGAACGAGAAGGCCGGCAAGAGGACAAATGCGGAGCCGTAAGCCTTGACCATGTTGATGAAGGGTTTCCTCTGCTCCCTGAGGCTGCTATACCTGTATGAAGAGAAATTGTGTGTTACATTTACTCAGAAATGTAATTATATGAATGTATGCCAAAGATGAAAGTTGGCAATTAGCTTGAATTTATCTTGAAAATTTTATTTAGCTCCAACCTTAATTAACAGGGTCTCTGGGGGGGTCTATATTTTGTATCCCAATAATCATTCCTGTGTACAATATCCTAGCAATATTACTGTACTTTACAAGACTGAAATATCCCTCTAAAGCAGATGTGGGGAACCTAAGGCCATTGATGACCTTTTCCTGGGGACCGGAGTGCTTGGGGTGGTGGACGGGTTTTGCCGACTGCCCCAGCCCCAGCCTCCCCAGTGACATATCTGCTCCCAGCCTCTCCTGTGATGTCTATCCTGTCAGCCTCTCCTGTGATGTCTAGGGTTGTAGCAAACCTGGAAAATCAGTAAAGAAGCAACATGATCAATATCATCTAACATCAAAGTAACGCCAAAAAAAGAAGCTCCAGCCATTACAGCTGGGGAGGTGATTATTTAACCAAATTTAGCAGGGTAATTTTCAAATTGATAATTTTATGCAGCCCCCAAAGGATGGTAAAAATGTCCAAAAAAGTTCCCTATCCCTGCTCTAAAGAGACACTTTTAGGGTACTTTACACGCCGCAACCGCGGTGAGAAATCTGTGAGGCAGTCAGGAGCCCCGTCACCGTCACCGTGAAATTGCTACGAAATTGCAGCGTGTATTTGGGGAATCCGGCGGTGATTTTCAAAGTTGCGCCCGGTTGCGATTTCAGAGCACTGCTCGAAAACCAGACACAACCATGAAGGTGAATTTCCCTGCTTTTGGCATGTGAAGGGGTGATAGGGATGGAATCAGAGTCGCCTACTGATTTCCCAGAGGCGTTCCACAGCGTGCTGGAGACCACGCCCTGTCAGCGATGATTGGTGGTGGCTACTGTGTTTCCATTGGCTGTCCCTTCACAGGGCGCCATATTTGAACAGCTGTCCATTCACACTACACAAGGCAATGGCGTCATGTATTAGCCAGCCTTCCTGCGCAGGCTGCCCAATCATAACGCTATTGCGTTGTCTAATCAGCGTGTTTGGGGCGCGGAATACACCAGTCTGTCATGCCTATGTTCTTGCGGCGCCAATCATATATGCCCAAATTCCTTTGGGGATTGCAGCGTGTGAAGCAGCGACTGGAGTCTACCGGATGTTTCCCGCAGTTTGTGAGCCAACTTCCGGAGAGACACGTCGCCTTAGGTTGAGGGCGAAATTGTGGCGTCTAAAAGCGCCTTCGGCGTTCTGAGGCAACCATGAAAAACGTGCACGCGCACGTTAGGTTGCCTCCGATTGCCGCCAAAAGTTGCGGCGCGTAAAGGTACCCTTATGGATATCAACTTGGCTTTTCCCTCTCATCCCAGGAACTTACTTATTTATCATGATGCTTGGGTTTCCAGTGACGAGGTTCGTCTTCATCCCGACGTCCTCAGTCCAATTCAGTGGAGGAAAATTCAACCTGAAAAATAAATGTGAAAGAGACAAAAACGAAGGTGAGGCCTCTTCAGTTAGGGTGGAATGTCCTAAAGTTAAAGTTCTCTGAAGTAATATTCATTGGTCCTCAACTCTTCCGTCAATACAATGGATAAAGTGAATGCCAAAAAGGGGAAACCAGTAGGGATGAGCGAATCTTGACTCGCTATACTTGTATCAAGTAGGTCCCGATACTTGGGTACTCGTTACAAGTAGCGAGTCTAGTGCAAGTCAATGGGAAAAGCGAGTAAGAGGAGTAATTCCTCAGCTGGACCCTACACAGCGGTGTGGGGGCTGAGGAAAAGGCTGAAAAGGCTTGATTATTTAAAAGCTGGCAGTAAAAAGCCGCCGGCTTTTAAACAATCATTCAGCCCGATCCTCCGCCTCCCATCCCTATCCTCCGCTCACCTTGCCGCCTCCAACCCCAATCCTGAGTTAGGACTGGGCGGGGATCGCAGAACAATGGAGCGGGGAGCGAAGGACCAGGGCGGGGTAGCCGGCGGTGAGAAGACTTCACCGCCGTTCAGTGCTGCGCTCCTCGCTCCCTGGTTCTGCACTTCCCGCCAGGTTCTAACTTAGGATCGGGCGGAGAGGTGACGGGAGAGCGGGGAAGGGGCATCAGGGAGCGGAAAGCGCAGCACCGAACAGGAAAGCCGGCGGTGAAGTCTTTTTACTGCCGGCTTTCCCGCCGGTTATTTCAGATGAACAGTGATGCTGATCAGCTGTTCATTTGAAGTAGCCACATGGTGCTGTCGGGGTTCATGTGAGTTCATGCAGCATGAACTCACATGAATTTTCCCACGGCCGGATGCACAGCTCAGTTACATCTCTGGTAGAGGTTCTCTACCAGAGATGTAGCTGAGCTAAAGAAGAAGACAGGATTTGACTACGTCAGATGGAAGATTATTTTCTTAATAAAGATGGAGTCTCTAAGTGTTGTTTTTTTTTATTTTTTTATAATAAAACTTTTTTCTCTGTGTTGTGTTTATTTTGAACACTTTACTAGAAATTCATGGTAGTCATGTCTAATTTTGGCTTGACCCCATGAATTTCGGGCTTAGGGCCATCTATAATACAAAGTTGGCCCTAACCCCTTTATTACCCAGTGAGCCAAAGCACCAGGGTCCTGGATGAGTTGGGTACAGCGCCAGAAGATGGCACTTCTATGAACGCGCCATTTTCTGGGGTGGCTGTGGACTGCAATTCCCAGCTGCCTAGTTGTACCTGTCTGGACACAGAAATAGAGCGAAGCCCCACATATTTTTTATTTATTATTTCTTGAAATTCATGAAATAATAAAAATAAAAAGGGCTTACCTATATTTCAGTTTCCAGGCAGTTCAATTAGGCAGCTGGGGGTTGGGGGCAGCCCATTCCTGCGTGCTGTACCTGGCTGGCGTGCAAAAATACAGCGAAGCCAACGTCGACATTTTTAGGAAAAATTAATTATAAAAATAAAAAAATAAAAAACACATTTAGTTTTATTTTAAATTTTTTAATTAATTTTTTTTTTTAATTTTGACGTGGGCTTCGCTGCATTTTTGTGTCCAGCCAGGTACTGCAGGCAAGAACGGGCTGCCCCAACCCCCAGCAGCCAATTTGTACCTGCCTGGAAACAAAAATATTGGGAAGCCCTTTTTTCATTATTTCATGAATTTCATTAAATAATAAAAAAAAAATACATGGGACTTCGCGCTATTTCTGGGTCCAGCCAGGTTTAACTAGGTAGCTGGAGGCTGGAATCTGCAGCGCAGGGATACCCAAGCTTTCAGGGCCCCCCACTGCTGCGAATTGCAGACCGCAGCCACCACAGAAAATGGCGCATTCATAGAAGCGCCATTTTCTGGCGCTGTACCCAACTCATCCAGGGCCCTGGTTCATTGGCTCACTGAGTAATAAAGGGGCTAGGCCCACCTTTGTATTATCAACTGGCCTTAAGCCTGAAATTCATGGGGTCACATCAATATTAGAGATTAGTCTTCTCACCGCCGGCTTCCTCGCCTGGGTCCTTCGCTTCCCACTCCCTTGTGCTGCGCTCCGCGCCCGGTCCTAACTCAGGATCGGAGTGGGAGGTGGCGGGCAGAGCAGAGGATGGGGATGGGAGGTGGAGGATCAGGCTAAATGATTGTTTAAAAGCCGGGCAGCTTTTTACCACCGGCTTTTAAACAATCATGCACCCATTTCAGCCTTATCCTCTGCCCCCACACTGCTGTGTAGGGTCCAGCTGAGGAATTACTCTCATTTCCCATTGACTTACATTGTACTCGTTACTCCTAGCGAGTAAGCACAGGGAAACTCACGGAGTAACGAGTAGCCCGAGTACCGTACTATTGGACTAGTACCGAATAGTAGTATACTCGCTCACCCCTAGAAACCAGTTTGTCTGTCTGTGCAAAGGTGTTATTACTGCCCATGTAGCATATGACACTAGTTGATGTATTGTATAGGTCTCAGATCTTTCCTGTCTGACTAATAAACCTAAAAATAAGAAGTTGTGGATGGAATTTGCAGACCTGAATCACAAGTGAAGGACCCAGTGTGAAGACACAGCCATTCAATGCGTGTTGTGGGATAATGCTCTTAATTTGGCCAGACTTGTTGTTTTTTTATTTGTTGACTCATGAAAAGTAAGCCATTGCTTCTTATCAGACTGGTTAAAAGCTCCATTGCCTTAGTTTGTGGATTGCTAATTAAATGTAAATTACCTCAGCCCCCTTCTGTCTACATTATTCAGAGGAAAATTAATGCAGCCAGATTGAACTGTCAACCAATAGGTGAACAGCCTTATTCCTCCAATCCTGTAAGATCACAATGCCCTGAGGTGAAGGCTCAGGGTATATAAAAGCACTTGCTTCAGTCACCAGTAGATATATGATACAGGACATCAGCCTAGGCACTTCAGTCCCGGCTAGAGGATCATAACACTGGATCATATTGTGCAGGACTTCAGCCTAGGATCCTGTGATTCGACTGGAAGTTACCTACGTTGAGACAATTTGATCACCTGGTTACAGACTTTGCTGTGCTCGGTCAGCTTCCTAAGCTTGCTGCTATCCCTTTTCAGTGGGTTCCCGCCAATAGCAGGGTGCTGCTGGAATGGTGTAGTTGGCCAGAAAGAACAAATATTCTAATCCCTGGTGAGCCAACAGAAGGGTGAGACTCTGTTGCCTGGATTTGTGTTATATGTGTGGCGCCCCACTGGTCGGTGCGCCACGAAGGGGTACTGCACCCAGACCAGCATGTGCGGTATCCCTGTGGCCAATGAAGGGGGAGGTTCGTATGTGGCTTTCATTCTGCATCCACACACCTAGCTCAGGGGTTCAATTGCTTAAACCCGTTACCAGGTTAACCGGTGTTATTGGGAGGTTATATAGGTGGGTAGTGGAGAGCCGGAACCGAGTAGAGTGAGTGAAGAAAGGAAAGCAAGACAAGTCGAGGAGGACCCTTTCGGGGAACGTACAGGTAGGGCACCCCGAACGAGCGGTGACCCAGATGAGAAGGGGGAGCCTGAGGGTGTACACTAACACCCTGCGTCAGACCGTCTACCTACCGGTCTGGGAGGATCAGAGTACCGGCTCTGGGAGCAGAGCAGGCAAGTCTATCTCTGAGCCGCCAACACCAGTCAGAACGAGCGGTCTTAAGCCTCCCGGTCACCTGTAACCATTACCAAACAAAGAGCCAGGACCCGCAGAAAATCCCCAGAGGTAGCGGTAATCGGGAGAAGGTTCTTAAAGTTAAAGAGGAGAGAGCAGGAGGTCAGGCAAGGCTCCACGCAGGCCAGACTTCAATACTAGGAAGGACAGAGGGCAAAGCCGAGAGAAACATCTTTGAGAGCCACAGACGAACACCCCATTCATTGGTCACTACCCAGGCCAGCTACCCGTGACTGTAGACCTGTTGTTGAACTTGGAAAGTGACCGGTAAACCAGTACAGAGACTCAGCTGTGGTGAAATCAGACTGCTTCTCGCCTGCAGAGCCGCGTTTCAGTTAACACAGCATCACTGCCCTGGGGACACTGCTTTACCTGCAGGGAGCAAGACCAACCGGCTGCAATAACACCATCCCTGGAGGTCTGAAGCAGCGCTGGTGTCATCATCAGACACTGCAGGTGGCGTCACAAACAATTCACTTTTATTATTTTCATTTCAACACTTTTAAGCGACCACCAGGGTCACGGACCTGGGCATCAACCACCGGTGACAGGATCTAGCAGCAACACTCGGGATCCGAGTTCCTGAACCCCTGGGCGAGTCAGCTTTTATTAATTGTTGGGGATCCAATAAAGTCTTGACATTGTGTGGGTCCCTCACCATGTGTTGTCTGAGTAGTGTTCTGCCCACGGGGAAAGAGTTCGGGTAGTCAGTGGTATGAACTCTGGTCCACGCGGTCTTTCCAAAGACCATGGACAAGAGAACCCACTGTCCCCCATGTCTTCACAGAGGAGAGCACGCACTGACCCCTGTGTCTCCACACTGGGTACTTCCAGCTTGCTGTCTTTGGATATCATTGATACCATTTCATTCTTACCGAAACACAAAATCCGCTTGGTCAATGTCAGCACCACACGAGCTGTTCTTTAAGATGCCGCCGTTACCGACCACCGCACAACTTCTGATGGGTTTAGTAAATGGAGATGCCTGTAAGGAAAGAGAAGGAGGGATTACAAAGGAGAAAGGGATAAAAAAAGAAGAACAAGAGATAGAGAAAGAAGTAAAAGGTGAGAGAGATTAAAAGGCAGAGGTAGAAAAAGAAGTAAGAGAGCAAGAGGAGAAAAAAGGTGAGCAGGAAAGAAAGAGAGAAAAATGTGAGCAACGAAAGAAGGAGAGAGAAAAAAGAAACAGAGAGAGAAAAAAGAGAGTCATGAAGGTAAGAAAGTGAGCGACATAGAACAAGAGATAGAGAAAGAAGTAAAAGATGAGAGAGATTAAAAGGCAGAGGTAGAAAAAGAAGTAAGAGAGCAAGAGGAGAAAAAAGGTGAGCAGGAAAGAAAGAGAGAAAAATGTGAGCAACTAAAGGAGGAGAGAGAAAAAAGAAACAGAGAGAGAAAAAAGAGAGTCAAGAAGGTAAGAAAGTGAGCGACATAGAACAAGAGATAGAGAAAGAAGTAAAAGGTGAGAGAGATTAAAAGGCAGAGGTAGAAAAAGAAGTAAGAGAGCAAGAGGAGAAAAAAGGTGAGCAAGAAAGAAAGAGAGAAAAATGTGAGCAACGAAAGGAGGAGAGAGAAAAAAGAGAGTCATGAAGGTAAGAAAGTGAGCGACATAGAACAAGAGATAGAGAAAGAAGTAAAAGGTGAGAGAGATTAAAAGGCAGAGGTAGAAAAAGAAGTAAGAGAGCAAGAGGAGAAAAAAGGTGAGCAAGAAAGAAAGAGATAAAAATGTGAGCAACGAAAGGAGGAGAGAGAAAAAAGAAACAGAGGGAGAAAAAAGAGAGTCACGAAGGTAAGAAAGTGAGCGACAAAGAACAAGAGATAGAGAAAGAAGTAAAAGGTGAGAGAGATTAAAAGGCAGAGGTAGAAAAAGAAGTAAGAGAGCAAGAGGAGAAAAAAGGTGAGCAGGAAAGAAAGAGAGAAAAATGTGAGCAACGGAAGGAGGAGAGAGAAAAAAGAGAGTCATGAAGGGAAGAAAGTGAGCGACATAGAACAAGAGATAGAGAAGGAAGTAAAAGGTGAGAGAGATTAAAAGGCAGAGGTAGAAAAAGAAGTAAGAGAGCAAGAGGAGAAAAAAGGTGAGCAAGAAAGAAAGAGAGAAAAATGTGAGCAACGAAAGGAGGAGAGAGAAAAAAGAGAGTCATGAAGGTAGAAAGTGAGTGACATAGAACAAGAGATAGAGAAAGAAGTAAAAGGTGAGAGAGATTGACTTCCACAAGGAACTTGAGTCAAGCTCGTCTGAACGTCTGCATGGTTCAAGTACCGAACACTCAAGTATTGTAGTGCCCGCTCACCACTAGTGTTTTACTGTATGCTGTAAGTTTGTGGGTATATATATACCAATAATAATAAACCCTTGTTTTGTAGTTGGTCATGCTCCCAACAAAATTTTCATGTTCTGTTGTAAGATGCAAACAGACGCCTCTCCTGTAACTTTCAGGGGTAGCGTTACAGGAAACTCCAACTGCACCTTCCAACTCTCAGACATACTCTATACGTGCACTACACGGTCCAGATAATGAATGCTCTACATCGTCAATATCCCTGTATCAACAATATGCTCTGTGGATCCATCTCATTCTTCAAACTTTTCTATTTTTGTTAGAATTTTTAATAATGCAATCGATAAAGTGAGAAATGTGAGATCAACGATCAGATTACTACCGACACTGCCCGGTGCCAACCCAAGGCCAACCCAACGCCAACCCTAAACTAACCCTATGCAAACGCTACACCAAGGCAACACCAACAATACACCAACCCTACACAAACAATATGCAAACCCTACACCAACCCTATGCCAACCCTAAACCATCCCTACATAAATGCTACACCAACCCGGCACCAACCCTACATCTACTCTGCACCAACCCTACACCAATCCTATGCCAACCCTAAACCATCCCTACACAAATGCTACACCAACCCTGCATCAACCCTACACCTACCCTGCACCAACCCTACACCAACCATATGCCAACCCTAAACCATCCCTACGCAAATGCTACACCAACCCTACACCTACCCTGCACCAACCCTACACCAACCCTATGCAAACCCTACACCAACCCTACGTCAACCCTATGCCAACCCTACACTAACCCTATGCAAATGCTGCACAAACCCTATGCCAACCACACACCAACCCTACGACAAACACCGATCATGGGATCACTACTGCTATAGTGTGCAAAATACACAACTATGTGTGAATATCACATTACTTTTGGAAACAGCCTGTAGAGATTCTCGGTGATGTTTTTCCTTGTCTTTTCCGCGTCATATTGAATAACGTCTCCAACCGGACTGTTCTCTTTAGTTATCAGCATTATATTTGATGCATTACAGCAAATCTGGAACTGGGACCTGTGAAAAAGTGGAGGACAAGAAGTAAAATGACCTGATGTCTGAACATGTACATAGGAGCAGTATTATAGCAGTTATATTCTTGTATATAGGAGCAGTATTATAGTAGTTATATTCTTGCATATAGGGGCAGTATTGTAGTAGTTATATTCTTGTATATAGGGGCAGTATTATAGTAGTTATATTCTTGTACATAGGGGCAGTATTATAGTAGTTATATTCTTGTACATAGGGGCAGTATTATAGTAGTTATATTCTTGTACATAGGGGGCAGTATTATAGTAGTTATATTCTTGTATATAAGAGCAGTATTATAGTGGTTATATTCTTGTACATAGGGGGCAGTATTATAGTAGTTATATTCTTGTACATAGGAGCAGTATTATAGTAGTTATATTCTTGTATATAGGAGCAGTATTATAGTAGTTATATTCTTGCATATAGGGCAGTATTGTAGTAGTTATATTCTTGTATATAGGGGCAGTATTATAGTAGTTATATTCTTGTACATAGGGGCAGTATTATAGTAGTTATATTCTTGTACATAGGGGCAGTATTATAGTAGTTATATTCTTGTACATAGGGGGCAGTATTATAGTAGTTATATTCTTGTATATAAGAGCAGTATTATAGTGGTTATATTCTTGTACATAGGGGGCAGTATTATAGTAGTTATATTCTTGTACATAGGAGCAGTATTATAGTAGTTATATTCTTGTATATAGGGTCAGTATTATAGTAGTTATATTCTTGTATATAGGGGCAGTATTATAGTAGTTATATTCTTGTATATAAGGTCAGTATTATAGTAGTTATATTCTTGTATATAGGAGCAGTATTATAGTGGTTATATTCTTGTATATAGGAGCAGTATTATAGTAGTTATATTCTTGTATATAGGGGCAGTATTATAGTAGTTATATTCTTGTACATAGGGGCAGTATTATAGTAGTTATATTCTTGTACATAGGGGCAGTATTATAGTAGTTATATTCTTGTACATAGGGGGCAGTATTATAGTAGTTATATTCTTGTATATAAGAGCAGTATTATAGTGGTTATATTCTTGTATATAGGGGCAGTATTATAGTAGTTATATTCTTGTATATAGGGTCAGTATTATAGTAGTTATATTCTTGTATATAGGGGCAGTATTATAGTAGTTATATTCTTGTATATAAGGTCAGTATTATAGTAGTTATATTCTTGTATATAGGAGCAGTATTATAGTGGTTATATTCTTGTATATAGGAGCAGTATTATAGTAGTTATATTCTTGTACATAGGAGCAGTATTATAGTAGTTATATTCTTGTACATAGGGGGCAGTATTATAGTAGTTATATTCTTGTATATAGGAGCAGTATTATAGTGGTTATATTCTTGTACATAGGGGGCAGTATTATAGTAGTTATATTCTTGTACATAGGAGCAGTATTATAGTAGTTATATTCTTGTATATAAGGTCAGTATTATAGTAGTTATATTCTTGTATATAGGAGCAGTATTATAGTGGTTATATTCTTGTATATAGGAGCAGTATTATAGTAGTTATATTCTTGTACATAGGAGCAGTATTATAGTAGTTATATTCTTGTACATAGGG
Source organism: Allobates femoralis (assembly GCA_033576535.1). NCBI lineage: Eukaryota > Metazoa > Chordata > Amphibia > Anura > Aromobatidae > Allobates > Allobates femoralis. Next base: position 2,919,861 of record JARQOC010000004.1, read on the forward strand.
GGCAGTATTATAGTAGTTATATTCTTGTACATAGGAGCAGTATTATAGTAGTTATATTCTTGTACATAGGGGGCAGTATTATAGTAGTTATATTCTTGTATATAGGAGCAGTATTATAGTGGTTATATTCTTGTATATAGGGTCAGTATTATAGTAGTTATATTCTTGTATATAGGGGCAGTATTATAGTAGTTATATTCTTGTATATAAGGTCAGTATTATAGTAGTTATATTCTTGTATATAGGAGCAGTATTATAGTGGTTATATTCTTGTATATAGGAGCAGTATTATAGTAGTTATATTCTTGTACATAGGAGCAGTATTATAGTAGTTATATTCTTGTATATAAGAGCAGTATTATAGTAGTTATATTCTTGTATATAGGGGCAGTATTATAGCAGTTATATTCTTGTATATAGGAGCAGTATTATAGTAGTTATATTCTTGTATATAGGGGCAGTATTATAGTAGTTATATTCTTGTATATAGGGGCAGTATTATAGTAGTTATATTCTTGTACATAGGGGCAGTATTATAGTAGTTATATTCTTGTATATAGGAGCAGTATTATAGTAGTTATATTCTTGTATATAGGAGCAGTATTATAGTAGGTATATTCTTGTATATAGGAGCAGTATTATAGTAGTTATATTCTTGTATATAGGGGCAGTATTATAGTAGTTATATTCTTGTATATAGGGGCAGTATTATAGTAGTTATATTCTTGTATATAGGGGCAGTATTATAGTAGTTATATTCTTGTATATAGGAGCAGTATTATAGTAGATATATTCTTGTATATAGGGGCAGTATTATAGTAGTTATATTCTTGTATATAGGAGCAGTATTATAGTAGTTATATTCTTGTATATAGGAGCAGTATTATAGTAGTTATATTCTTGTATATAGGGGCAGTATTATAGTAGTTATATTCTTGTATATAGGGGCAGTATTATAGTAGTTATATTCTTGTATATAGGAGTAGTATTATAGTAGTTATATTCTTGTACATACAGTGCCTACAAGTAGTATTCAACCCCTGCAGATTTAGGTGGTTTGATAAGATGCAAATAAGTTAGAGCCTTCAAACTGCAAACGAGAGTAGGATTTATTAACAGAAGCATAAATCTTACAAACCAAAAAGTTATGTTGCTTAGTTGAATTTTTATAAATTTTAAACATAAAAGTGTGGGTCAATTATTATTCAACCCCTAGGTTTAATATTTTGTGGAATAACCCTTGTTTGCAGTTACAGCTAATAATGGTCTTTTATAAGACCTGATCAGGCCGGCACAGGTCTCTGGAGTTATCTTGGCCCACTCCTCCATGCAGATCTTCTCCAAGTTATCTAGGTTCTTTGGGTGTCTCATGTGGACTTTAATCTTGAGCTCCTTCCACAAGTTTTCAATTGGGTTAAGGTCAGGAGACTGACTAGGCCACTCCATCACCTTGATTTTTTCCCTCTTGAACCAGGCCTTGGTTTTCTTGGCTTTGGGTCGTTGTCTTGTTGGAAGATGAAATTACGACCCATCTTAAGATCCTTGATGGAGGAGCGGAGGTTCTTGGCCAAAATCTCCACGTAGGCCGTGCTATCCATCTTCCCATGGATGCGGACCAGATGGCCAGGCCCCTTGGCTGAGAAACAGCCCCACAGCATGATGCTGCCACCACCATGCTTGACTGTAGGGATGGTATTCTTGGGGTCGTATGCAGTGCCATCCAGTCTCCAAACGTCACGTGTGTGGTTGGCACCAAAGATCTCGATCTTGGTCTCATCAGACGATAGAACCTTGAACCAGTCTGTCTCAGAGTCCTCCAAGTGATCATGAGCAAACTGTAGACGAGCCTTGACATGACGCTTTGAAAGTAAAGGTACCTTACGGGCTCGTCTGGAACGGAGACCATTGCGGTGGAGTACGTTACTTATGGTATTGACTGAAAGCAATGTCCCCACTGCCATGAGATCTTCCCGGAGCTCCTTCCTTGTTGTCCTTGGGTTAGCCTTGACTCTTCGGACAAGCCTGGCCTCGGCACGGGAGGAAACTTTCAAAGGCTGTCCAGGCCGTGGAAGGCTAACAGTAGTTCCATAAGCCTTCCACTTCCGGATGATGCTCCCAACAGTGGAGACAGGTAGGCCCAACTCCTTGGAAAGGGTTTTGTACCCCTTGCCAGCCTTGTGACCCTCCACGATCTTGTCTCTGATGGCCTTGGAATGCTCCTTTGTCTTTCCCATGTTGACCATGTATGAGTGCTGTTCACAAGTTTGGGGAGGGTCTTAAATAGTCAGAAAAGGCTGGCAAAAGAGATAATTAATCCACACATGTGAAGCTCATTGTTATTTGTGCCTGAACTACTTCTTAATACTTTAGGGGGACCAAACAGAATTCTGGTGGTTTGAGGGGTTGAATAATAAATGACCCTCGGAATTAACTTTTAACGCTTTAAAAAAAAAAAAAAGAAAAAAAAAAAAAAAAAATTTTGTGGCTGCAGTGCATTTCCCACTTCCAGGCTGATCTACAGTCCAAATGTCACAATGCCAAGTTAATTCCGCATGTGTCAACCAGCTAAATCTGCAGGGGGTTGAATACTACTTGTAGGCACTGTAGGAGCAGTATTATAGTAGTTATATTCTTGTACATAGGAGCAGTATTATAGTAGTTATATTCTGTATATAGGAGCAGTATTATAGTAGTTATATTCTGTATATAGGAGCAGTATTATAGTAGTTATATATTCTTGTACATAGGAGCAGTATTATAGTAGTTATATTCTTGTATGTAGGGGCAGTATTTATAGTAGTTATATACTTGTATATAGGGGCAGTATTATAGTAGTTATATTCTTGTATATAAGGTCAGTATTATAGTAGTTATATTCTTGTATATAGGGGCAGTATTATAGTAGTTATATTCTTGTATATAGGAGCAGTATTATAGTAGTTATATTCTTGTATATAGGAGCAGTATTATAGTAGTTATATTCTGTATATAGGAGCAGTATTATAGTAGTTATATTCTTGTACATAGGAGCAGTATTATAGTAGTTATATTCTTGTATGTAGGGGCAGTATTATAGTAGTTATATACTTGTATATAGGGGCAGTATTATAGTAGTTATATTCTTGTATATAAGGTCAGTATTATAGTAGTTATATTCTTGTATATAGGGGCAGTATTATAGTAGTTATATTCTTGTATATAGGAGCAGTATTATAGTAGTTATATTCTTGTACATAGGACCAGTATCAAAGTAGTTATGTTCTTGTTCATTGGAGCAGTATTATAGTAGTTATATTCTTGTATATAGGGGCAGTATTATAGTAGTTATATTCTTATATATAGGGGCAGTATTATAGTAGTTATATTCATGTACATAGGAGCAGTATTATAGTAGTTATATTCCTGTATATAGGAGCAGTATTATAGTAGTTATATTCTTGTATATAGGAGCAGTATTATAGTAGTTATATTCATGTACATAGGAGCAGTATTATAGTAGTTATATTCTTGTACATAGGAGCAGTATTATAGTAGTTATATTCTTGTACATAGGAGCAGTATTATAGTAGTTATATTCTTGTATATAGGAGCAGTATTATAGTAGTTATATTCTTGTATATAGGAGCAGTATTATAGTAGTTATATTCTTGTATATAGGGGCAGTATTATAGTAGTTATATTCTTGTATATAAGGTCAGTTTTATAGTAGTTATATTCTTGTATATAGGGGCAGTATTATAGTAGTTATATTCTTGTGTATAGGGGCAGTATTATAGTAGTTATATTCTTGTATATAGGGGCAGTATTATAGTAGTTATATTCTTGTATATAGGGGCAGTATTATAGTAGTTATATTCTTGTATATAGGAGCAGTATTATAGTAGTTATATTCCTGTATATAGCGGCAGTATTATAGTAGTTATATTCTTGTACATAGGGGCAGTATTATAGTAGTTATATTCTTGTATATAGGGCAGTATTATAGTAGTTATATTCTTGTATATAGGGGCAGTATTATAGTAGTTATATTCTTGTATATAGGAGCAGTATTATAGTAGTTATATTCCTGTATATAGCGGCAGTATTATAGTAGTTATATTCTTGTGTATAGGGGCAGTATTATAGTAGTTATATTCTTGTATATAGGGGCAGTATTATAGTAGTTTATTCTTGTATATAGGGGCAGTATTATAGTAGTTATATTCCTGTATATAGCGGCAGTATTATAGTAGTTATATTCTTGTATATAGGGGCAGTATTATAGTAGTTATATTCTTGTGTATAGGGGCAGTATTTTAGTAGTTATATTCTTGTATATAGGGGCAGTATTATAGTAGTTATATTCTTGTATATAGGGGCAGTATTATAGTAGTTATATTCCTGTATATAGCGGCAGTATTATAGTAGTTATATTCTTGTATATAGGGGCAGTATTATAGTAGTTATATTCTTTGTAGATAGGGGCAGTATTATAGTAGTTATATTCTTGTACATAGGGCAGTATTATAGTAGTTATATTCTTGTACATAGGGGCAGTATTATAGTAGTTATATTCTTGTATATAGGAGCAGTATTATAGTAGTTTATATTCTTGTATATAGGGGCAGTATTATAGTAGTTTATATTCTTGTATATAGGAGCAATATTATAGTAGTTATATTCTTGTATTTAGGGGCAGTATTATAGTAGTTATATTCTTGTATATAAGGTCAGTTTTATAGTAGTTATATTCTTGTATATAGGGGCAGTATTATAGTAGTTATATTCTTGTGTATAGGGCAGTATTATAGTAATTATATTCTTGTATATAGGGGCAGTATTATAGTAGTTATATTCTTGTATATAGGGGCAGTATTATAGTAGTTATATTCTTGTATATAGGAGCAGTATTATAGTAGTTATATTCCTGTATATAGCGGCAGTATTATAGTAGTTATATTCTTGTACATAGGGGCAGTATTATAGTAGTTATATTCTTGTATATAGGGGCAGTATTATAGTAGTTATATTCTTGTATATAGGGGCAGTATTATAGTAGTTATATTCTTGTATATAGGAGCAGTATTATAGTAGTTATATTCCTGTATATAGCGGCAGTATTATAGTAGTTATATTCTTGTGTATAGGGGCAGTATTATAGTAGTTATATTCTTGTATATAGGGGCAGTATTATAGTAGTTATATTCTTGTATATAGGGGCAGTATTATAGTAGTTATATTCCTGTATATAGCGGCAGTATTATAGTAGTTATATTCTTGTATATAGGGGCAGTATTATAGTAGTTATATTCTTGTGTATAGGGGCAGTATTTTAGTAGTTATATTCTTGTATATAGGGGCAGTATTATAGTAGTTATATTCTTGTATATAGGGGCAGTATTATAGTAGTTATATTCTTGTATATAGGAGCGGTATTATAGTAGTTATATTCTTGTATATAGGAGCAGTATTATAGTAGTTATATTCTTGTATATAGGAGCAGTATTATAGTAGTTATATTCTTGTACATAGGGGCAGTATTATAGTAGTTATATTCTTGTACATAGGGGCAGTATTATAGTAGTTATATTCTTGTACATAGGGGCAGTATTATAGTAGTTATATTCTTGTATATAGGAGCAGTATCATAGTAGTTATATTCTTGTATATAGGAGCAGTATTATAGTAGTTATATTCTTGTATATAGGAGCAGTATTATAGTAGTTATATTCTTGTATATAGGGGCAGTATCATAGTAGTTATATTCTTGTATATAGGGGCAGTATTATAGTAGTTATATTCTTGTATATAGGAGCAGTATTATAGTAGTGATATTCTTGTATATAGGAGCAGTATTATAGTAGTTATATTCTTGTATATAGGAGCAGTATTATAGTAGTTATATTCTTGTATATAGGAGCAGTATTATAGTAGTTATATTCTTGTATATAGGAGCAGTATTATAGTAGTTATATTCTTGTATATAGGGTCAGTATTATAGTAGTTATATTCTTGTATATAGGAGCAGTATTATAGTAGTTATATTCTTGTATATAGGAGCAGTATTATAGTAGTTATATTCTTGTATATAGGGGCAGTATTATAGTAGTTATATTCTTGTATATAGGAGCAGTATTATAGTAGTTATATTCTTGTATATAGGGGCAGTATTATAGTAGTTATATTCTTGTATATAGGAGCAGTATTATAGTAGTTATATTCTTGTATATAGGGGCAGTATTATAGTAGTTATATTCTTGTACATAGGGGCAGTATTATAGTAGTTATATTCTTGTATATAGGGGCAGTATTATAGTAGTTATATTCTTGTACATAGGGGCAGTATTATAGTAGTTATATTCTTGTATATAGGAGCAGTATCATAGTAGTTATATTCTTGTATATAGGAGCGGTATTATAGTAGTTTATATCTTGTACATAGGAGCAGAATTATAGTAGTTATATTCTTGTATATAAGCGCACTAATTTACTAGTTATATTCATTGGACAATGCCAATCAAAAACTATTGGCCAAATTGTAATTCAACAAATTCATAGCCTGGGAAACCCCAATTAAGACCAAATTTATCAACACCGTACAGCTACCTCCCCTGGGGCACACACTAAAGTCTCGCATTCTTTCTTCTCCCGCGAACAAGGAAACAAATTCTGTCCTTTCAAAAAAATTCCCCCCCGCAAAGTGTAAATTCAGCAAATTCACAACCTAGGAAACTCCAAGTAAAGCCAAATGTATTAACACCATACAGGTGCCTTACGGAAGAAGGAAACTAATTATGTCCTTTCACAAAAAATTCACCCTGAAGACAGGGAACATTTCTCTTGATCTTATGTTATCATCTCCATCTACTCCTTTTCTTGACCTTCTTGTTGACTTTGCCTAAAACCACAACACTGACTTAGGGGAATTATCCTGATGACGCAGTTTAGGAGTTATTACAGCCACTCAACAGTGAAGGCATGTGTCATTAGATAACAAATCACTTACTGAAAACTCAACTGACACGTATCTGTCCACGTGTCCTCGGAGTGTGTGCAAATCAGTTGAGCACTGTCTTCCAGCACCTGTTTAACTGGAGCTCACAATCACAGAGAGTACCAGTTCTATGGAAGACTTCTTGCCTGGTACCGGTTCCCAAGACTACCTTCCCGAACTCCCATAACGACTATAGACCGGTGGCCTTAACATCGCATGCGATTTAGTCCTTGGAGAGAATTGTACTTGCCTACTTGTGTCCCAGGGTGTCTGCTTTTACGGACCCCCTTCAGTTTGCGTATCGGCAGAGTCTGGGGGTGGACGATGCTGTAGCGTATCTGCGACAAACAGTACATTCCTTTTTGGACAATGATGGAACCACTGTGCGTGCCGTGTTCTTCGATTTCTCCAGTGCATTCAACACCTTACAGCCACTATTATTACTAGAGATGAGCGATGTTCGATTCGAATAGTTCATCAATCTAAAATTCGAGTTGATTTTGGCGCTATTCGAGTCATTCGCCGAATTCGAACAATTTGGTTTCAAATTCGGCGAATTTCGAACATGTTCGATTTTGGTTCGAAAATGCGGCAGATGCGGTCAGAAAACCGCATCTGCCGCATTTTTAGCCAAAATAAACAGCTAATAAGTGTTAAAAATAAAAAAATAATCAATGCTCACCTGTCCGCGGTCCACCGAAGCCTCCGGCAAGGTCCTGCGGCTTCTGGGACCTGTGGTGACGTCATGTTCTCGCGCGAACTCCAGTCACATGACCGGAGTTCCGCGAGAACATGACGTCACCACAGGTCCTGGAAGCACAGGACCTTGCCGGAAAGCTTAAAATAGATATTTTTATGTTTCGGACCTTTTCTTTAAGTTACTTAAAGAAAGGGTCCGAAACATAAAAATATCTATTTTAAGCTTTCCGGCAAGGTCCTGTGCTTCCAGGACCTGTGGTGACGTCATGTTCTCGCGGAACTCCGGTCATGTGACTGGAGTTCGCGCGAGAACATGACGTCACCACAGGTCCCAGAAGCCGCAGGACCTTGCCGGAGGCTTCGGTGGACCGCGGACAGGTGAGCATTGATTATTTTTTTATTTTTAACACTTTCTTTCACTTTTTTCACTTCCACAATGTATGTATATACATTGTGGAAGTGAAAATGCCCCACAGGCCCGGTTTGTTCGTTTTCCGGGGTGTTCGACGGTGTTCGTCGAGCATTCGACGAACATTCGTCGAACACCCCATCGATTCGACGAATCGAATCGAATTCGAACACCAGGGTGGCGGCTCATCTCTAATTATTACGTAAAAAGCTGGTTGAAATGGCGGTTGATGAGGGACTAGTGCATTGGATCATTGATTACCTGTCGGACAGGCCACAGTTCGTAAGGTTGGGGGCGGCCGTATCGGATAGTGTTCGGAGCAGTGCTGGAACCCCTCAGGGAACGGTGCTGTCGCCATTCCTTTTTACGTTATACACAGCTGATTTTCAGTATAAATCAGACCTTTGTCACCTTCAGAAGTACTCTGATGACTCAGTGATAGTGGGAGGTATTGAGAGAGGCCGGGGGGGGGAGGAGGAATACAGAAGGGTGGTCTCGGACTTTGTTGACTGGTGCCAGGCTAACCATTTAGAACTCAACGTAAACAAAACCAGGGAGTTGGTGTTGAGTTATGGAAGGTGCAGGAAGGATTGCTTACCTATCACTATTGATGGTCAGGATGTGGAGATGGTGGAGAATTTCAGATATTTGGGGGTTCACCTGGACAGCAAGCTTGATTGGAGGTGCCATATGGAGAAGGTTTGCAAGAAAGGGATGAGTAGACTTTACTTCCTAAGGAAATTAAGGTCGTTTAATGTGTGCAGCAAAATGCTTGAAATGTTCTACCAATCTATTGTGGCGAGTGCAATCTTTGCTGCAATAATATGCTGGGTAGTAGTGTGCGCACAGCTGACGCTAATAAGCTGAATAAACTTATCAAGAAGGCTAGTGCGGCGGTGGGTCTACAACTTAGGACTTTCGAGGAGGTATTAGAGGATAGAATTAATAAGAAATGCAAGGCTATAATGAGCAACAATACACACCCGCTCTCTGAACTGTTTGCGAAGCAGAAGAGCACATTCAGCAAGCGTCTAATCCAACTAATGTGTAAAAAGGAAAGATACAGAAAATCGTTTGTTCCGACAGCTGTGGGGATGTTTAACAAATGTATAAGTGTAAAGCATCCCAAGACTATGTGAAGTTCTATGTGTATGGGGGGAATAGGTGAGGTACATGTACCAGTCTACCCGCATCTGCTGTCCATATAGACTTATTTTGTAAAGTGTGAAATGTTCTTGATCTTTGTTCTGCTGCTGTAATACTGTAATTTCCTCCGGGATCAATAAAGTTTATTTTATCTTATCTTATTTCTTGGTGGAGAATACAAACTGTTCAGTGGAAGCTACTAAGATTGACCCAAATACCAAGGAGAGTTGTGAGGGACAAGCCAACAGCTGGACGGCCACTGATGACCATTAAAGCAGCAATCACAGCATTTTGTTTTTCACTAAACTGCTGGAGTGATGCTTTAAATGTAAGTCCTCTTCCCCCTGTCTGATACTTGCTTACCAGCATCTCCATCTCTATCGCTACCACTCTAGTCAGTCACCGGCGATTTGTGATCTGCTGCCAGCTCCAGTGGTTCATGGAGCGCGCTGGAGGTCACAACCCAATGAGTCTGGTGTCCTCATTCTGGGTGTCTTCTGGCCTCCTTCTGGCTTTCGCCTCGCCTCGTTTAGGCCTCATTTTGGTCTTATTTTGGCCTTGTTCAGGTCTTATTCTATCTTTGTTCTGGTCTCGTTCTGGCCTCATTCTAGTTTCATTCTGGCCTTGTTCTGGCCTCATTCTAACAGTCCTACAACCTATGATGAGTTCCAGCGCCTCCCCACCACACGCTTGGCGCTTCCCCCCCTCCTATCGCGTCCTCTCCCACCCCTGTAGACTGTGAGCCCTCGTGGACAGGGTCATCTCCCATCGTGTATCAGCAAGCCTTGATCGTTCACATGTACTGTATTTGTCCTTGTCACCCCCACTTCTAATGTAAAGCGCCATGGAATCAATGGCGCTATATAACTAAATAATAATAATAATTCTAGTCTCATTCTTGATTCATTCTGACTTTGTTTCACCTCTCATAGAGATGCACTGGGAGTTTGTGATTTAACTTATGCCCTCTGGTCAGTCATAATTTAAAGTCACAAGATAGCGCTGTGAGACAGGAGGTTCTGACATCGTTCTGGACTTGTTCAGGTCTCATTCTGGTCTCATTCTGGCCTCATTCTAGTCTCATTCTGGCCTCATTCTGGTCTAATTTTGGCCTTATTCTTACCTCGTTCTGCCAGATGCATTGGGAGTTTGTGATGTACCTTATGGTTTCCAGTTAGTCAGAAGTTATAATCACAAATGCAGGACAGAAGCGGCATCAGTCAATGGTGAAGATGCCAACAGGTGCGTACTACAGATGAATGAACTTTCCCTGAACATGTTTGCCAATTTAAAATTCAGCTGGAACATTGCAGATTCAGTTCGTGATTAGAAACCCGAGCAGTTTACTAAACCAACAATTATGCGAACGCAGCTTTGTCTTTGAAAAAATTGAAAATGGCCCCAACGCTTTCCCTGTTTGTTTGGGGCCAAAACACTCACCGGAAGACCTGTTGACCATGAACAACACCTAACATTATTAGGAGTGTTTCCGCATTCAGGTCTATGGGCTTATATCAAGATTCCTGGAGTTTGCGGGTGTTTTGACACCTGCAGGGTGTGCCAGATGTGGTAGCAGCTTACACTGTCCATAAAACATCCAATTAATAACGCTGAATATTTGTTGGTGAATTTTTTTTAAATATTTATTTTTAAACTTAATTTTTTATTATTAATTTTTATTGTTCTTTTCTTTGGGGGGGAGATCATACCTTTATTATTGCAGAGGGTAAGTAGTTTGCGAGGCAAACCTTTCACTTATTTCCTATCAATTTAGATAAAAATAGAATATATCTATTACTTTGTGCGGGTTTGGCTCTGCTGTATTTTTGGTCGCCAGTAGGGATGGGCGAGTCTACTCGCTAGGACTCGTTACTCGGCGAGTAGTAAGGGACTCGCAGGACTCGGCACTCTGCGAGTTTCCCAGCGATTACTCGCACAGCAACGAGTCCAATGCAAATCAATGGCAATCCTAGTTTTGTCAGACACTCTGACTTGCATTGGTCTGATTACTGTGCAAGTAATCGCAGGGAAACTCGCAAAGTAACTGCTGTTACTTTGCGAGCCGAGTCCAGCTGTCTTCTCTGTGCAGCTCCAGGGTCCTAGAGCCCGCCTGCTCACAGAGATGATGTAGCAGAGCTGAGATTGTTCTCAGTCTGCTCATTCCCTGTGCATAGACATCTATATCTATGCACAGGGGATGTAGCAGAGAGGACATCGTGTTTTGGACTACGTCGGACAGAAGAGGATTTTTTTAATTAAAGGTGGAGTCCCTAATGGCTTTTTTTTTTTATTTCTAATAAAAATTTTTCTCTGTGTTGTGTTTTTTTAACCCTTTATTGGAGATTCTTAGTGGCCGGGTCAAACGTGGCCTGACATTAAGAATCTCGGGCTTAATACCAGCTTGTATAACAAAGCTGGTATTAACCCCTTTATTACCCAGCGTGCCACCGCCACCAGGGCCGCTGGAAGAGCGGGGTTCAGCGCCAGAGGATGGCGCTTCAATGAACGCGCCATCTTCTGGGGCGGCTGCGGGCTGCAATTTGCAGCGGGGTGTGCCCAGAAAGCTTGGGCATCCCTGCGCTGTGGATTCCAGCCCCCAGCTGCTTAGCTGTACCTGGCTAGACATAGAAATTGCGCGGAGCCCCACGCATTTTTTTTATTATTTCATGAAATTCATGAAATAATTAAAAAAAAGGGCTCCCCTATACTCTTGTGTCCGGCCAGGTACAAATAGGCACCTGGGGGTTGGGGCAGCCCGTCGCTGCCTGCTGGATCCGGCTGGTTCCAGAAATACGGCGAAGCCCACGTGAAATTTTTTTTCTGACAAATCCATAAAACAATGTAAATAAAAGGGACTGCATCTTTATTAACCCCTGGACCATGGGTGAGGTGTTAATAAAGATGCAGTCCCTTTTTTAGGATTGTTTTATTGATTTTTCAGAAAAAAAATTACATGGGCTTCGCCATATTTCTGGAACCAGCCGGATCCAGCAGGCAGCGATGGGCTGCCCCCAACCCCCAGGTGCCTATTTGTACCTGGCCGGACACAAGAATATAGGGGAGCCCTTTTTTTTATTATTTCATGAATTTCATGAAATAATAAAAAAAAAATGCGTGGGGCTCCGCACAATTTCTATGTCTAGCCAGGTACAGCTAAGCAGCTGGGGGCTGGAATCCGCAGCGCAGGGATGCCCAAGCTTTCTGGGCACACCCCGCTGCAAATTGCAGCCCGCAGCCGCCCCAGAAGATGGCGCGTTCATTGAAGTGCCATCGTCTGGCGCTGAACCCCGCTCTTCCAGCGGCCCTGGTGGCGGTGGCACGCTGGGTAATAAAGAGGTTAGGGCCAGCTTTGTATTATCAGCTGGCCCTAAGCCCGAAATTTAAGGCGGTCACGCCAATTTTTGACATGACCGCCATGGAATTCTATTAAATTGTTTTAAAAAAAACACAACGCAGAGAAAATTTTTATTAGAAATAAAAAAAAAGGCATTAGGGACTCCATCTTTAATTAAAAAAATCCTCTTCCGTCCGACGCACTCCAAAACGCAATGTCCTCTCTGCTCATCCCTGTGCATAGATATAGATGTCTATGCACAGGGAATGAGCAGACTGAGAACAATCTCAGCTCTGCTACACACAGGAAGAGCAGGCGGGCTCTAGGACCCTGGAGCTGCGGCAGCCAGCACAGAGGAGACAGCCTGACTCCTTACTGTGCGAGTTTCCCAGCGATTACTTGCACAGTAAACGAGTCCAATGCAAGTAAATGCCAATCCTAGTTTTGTCAGAGTCTCTGACAAAACTAGGATTGCTTCAGGCTGAAGCTTCCGAGACACATCTGCGATTTGTAAATCGTACATTACTCGCTATTACTCGCTTCCCCATTCATTAACATTGGACTCGCTAGACTCGCAACGAGTAGCGAGTCCCGGGCTCGGACTCGCTAGAGTCAAGCGATTCCGAGTAATTTAGGACTCGCCCATCACTGGTCGCCAGCCCAGGTACAGCAGGCAGGTACGGGTTGCCACCAACCCCCAGCTGCCTAGTTTTACCCGGCTGAAACCAAAAATTAAGGAGAGCTCTTTTTCTTTTACCTGGCTGGTTATCAAAAATACATTTATTTTAATTATTTGTTTAATTTTTAAAAAAAAATAAAAATACGTTGGGCTTCATAATTTTTTTGGTTGCCAGCCAGGTGCAACTAGGCAGCTGGGGGCTGGTATCCTTGTGGGAGGTGAGGAAGCTCAAGCATTCCTTCCTGATGTGAATTGCAGCCTGCAGACACCCCAGAAAATGGCGCATTCATAGAAATGCTATTTTCTTGGTTCTGTAGTTGACTTTTTCAGCTGCCTTGTGGTGGTAGCAGAGTAATAAAGGGGTTAGTACCAGCTGAATATTGCCAGCTGGCACTAAGCCTGAAGTTCGTAATGTCGGGCTAATGTTATACCTGGCCATTAGGAACCCCAAAGTAAATAGTAAAGAATATGCAAGACAGAGAAAATCATTTATTTGGAAAAAGAATACAAACATGTGCCTCATTCCCAACTTTATTACTCCCTCAAAAACCCTCCAGAGATTCTGGAAATCAGTCAGTTTCTGGTCCCACCATGATAGGATATCGCACAGGATCATGGAAGGTTTTTAAGGGAGTAAAGCTGGGAATTAGGGTTGTGTTCATTTTCTCAATAAAATAATTTTTCTCTGTCTGATGTATTATTTACTAATTACTTTGAGATTTCTAATGGCCAGATCTAGCATTGGCCAACATTAGGACTTAGTGCCAGCTGGCAATATTCAGCTGACAGTAACCCCTTTATTACCCAGTCTGCCACCACCACAGGCAGCTGTAAGAGTTGGGCACAGAGCCAGAAAATGGCACTTTTATGAATGTGTCATTTTCTAGGGTGGTTGCAGGCTGCAATATGCAGAGGAGGGTACCCAGAATACTTGGGCCTTCTCCACATGTTGAGGATTCCAATCCCCAGCTGCCTAGTTGTTTCTGGCGGACAATCAAAGATACAGCGAGGACCAATGTTGTTGTTTTTTAGTTATTTAAATAATAATTAGAAAAATGGGCTCCCTTACATGTTTGGTTTCCAGACAGGTAAAACTAGGCAACTGGGGATGGGTGGCAGCCTCTACCTGCTTGCTGTATCTGTGCTGGTGACCAAAAATATGTCAAAACCCCATGTCATCAGCGCAAAATACTCCCTAAATACACTGCAGATATGCACTAACTGAACACTGCTGCATATTTGCTGTGTATTTAGGAGCTGTCACGCTTGGACTTAAGGGGATGTCCAACTACCATGTGTGACAGTGAGCACGGACCTACGATGTCCGCTGCACAACGGAAAACTACAGACAGGGAGACACCAAATGGATAAATGCAGTGGAGGGCCCTGCTCATAGGAAACAGGGGAACAGGTGACGTTCTGCACTCACTTGCGACTGTGCCCTGATCTCCCTACCGGCCCTATACGAGTTCTTTCAACTCTTTGCCGAGCAGGATACCCTAAACTCTCACTGGCCCTGATGTTAGCCCTCAATAGGGATCACTATTTCTCAACTACTGCAATAAAGGAGACAAGAGGGAAGGGGAATACAGACAAGGAACAACAAGTCAGCAAGTTCACGTCTGCAGCCACTTCTCCTGGACAGCAGACAGCTTAGCAATAGACAGGTTCTCCAGACAGCTCCCTTCTCCTTATGAAGTTTTGGCCAGAATGAGTTCAATCACCAGTAACAGCATGCAGGAACCATGCGACACTAACACTGAGTTATTCATGCAGGAATTTTTTGTGTATTTCCAGTGCAATGCTAGAGTGTAGTATCAGCCTTTAGATCAGCCGCGGCTGCGAGAAAGTAACACCTACCTCACAAGAATGTCTTGTGTCCTATACTATTCTGTGAAAAGGTTAATTAAAATGTATATGCACTTGCTTATACTGTGGGGGGACTTGATGAGTGGCAGCAACGAGTGGTTTCCAACCAAAACTTTATCATAATCAATGATTAAAGTCCCCATCAGCTTTTGCCACTGGAGTGCGACTTACGCTACTGACATAGAGAACTGTCAGAACTGGCGTAAGTTCCAATCCAGCAACAAAAGCCTGCAACCGAAAAGGTAGAAAAGGTGTAATAATTATAATGGGTAACTCAGGAATCTTTTTGCGTGAAGCAAAGATACAATTGAACACAGTTTATGGGAGAAAAAGATTATATTATAACACATGCTGATTGACAGGAAAGTGCAGAGGAAAACTCAAAGTCCATAAACACACATTATAGATATTGAATGAAGGCTTAATGAAAAGCTAAACCACACAGGAAAAATACAGCTCGGAGATGCTGAAACAAGAAAGTCTATGGCAAGTCCAAACAAGGAGATGTTTAAGAAAGTCTATATAACATTAAATCATCCACGGAGGCTTGGGAAGGAAGTCTTAGAAAGTCCAGAACCAGATGCAGAGCACTAAGTCCAGAACAGTCTCATGCTCAGCATCTATTTGAACGTAGGAAGCGACAGAGCACTTAATAAAGCAACCAGCCTACGTCAGCAAAGGTAGGTAAGGTACAAGCTGCAGAAGAGGGAATGGCACGAGCAGCCAGAAGCACAAGGAACACTGGCAATAGGTGTAGAACCTCTGAAGAGCAGCAACAGGAGATTCACATAGGATTTGCAGGAGCAGGCGGAAAACTTGAGAAGCCACGAGGAGCAGGAAACCAGACAGAATACTCTAGCACTGACTAGAGGCTAAGGTGGGGTTTATAAAGGAAGAACGACAAAAGGCACATAAAGCAAATGACGCCATCTTGATGGGAATTACTCATAAATCTAGAATAGTTATCTAAAAAATCACGTACATCTGATGAACATGATTTAATTCTGAAAAAAAGTGCGAGTTTAACTCCGAAATGAGTACCGTAAATAAAAAAATCACCTTCATAACCATCAACATTTGTGACTAATTCCCGACAATGCAGCATTAACACCTTGTCTACTACCGGTTCACTGAAGTTAATTTTCTTGTGGTGGCTGCAGTAGGTGGTTACATGCTAACACAGGAGTTTGTGACTTTCACAACCTAGCCAGGTGAGCTCTGAACATTAAGATAATATTATTTTACTATCAGGATATGACCCTATCTGTACTATTATCTCTTCCAGCTCTTTGTTCAGACTTAAACCAATGTCACTTTACGTCTGCTGTCATACATTGCCCCTACAGTTATAGCTGTCAAATATTTCCTTCATAGGGTGAATGTTTTATCACTGTGCCTTAGTAATATGGCACTGGCACAGTTTTGGTTGACTCTTGCTAGCATTGCTTCATGTCAGGATCCCAGCCATGTGACCAGAGTGGTCCTGTGTATATAGCACCTTGAGTCTTGCCAACAGATGACTTTACGTTTTCATCTGAAGATAAGTAAGAAGGCTCAGTACATTTCAAATTAATTATCACACGATTCCTCTTAATGAAATAAAAGAGGCCACATGCTTATATGTAAAATAACAAAAACTATCAGAAAAAAACGTATTGAACTTTCTCTGATGTTGTCAATCTTCTGCTTGAAGAAAGCGGCAAAGTCTTCAGCTGAGATGAGAAGAGAAGGAGGAGGTGTTGGGGACGGAGGAGAGAATTGAAAGTATTGAATAGCTGTTTAGGTTTATGAGAAAGGGAGAATATGAGAGATAAGATATATGTTTGTTTTGCAGCAGAAAGCATGGTAAAATTTTGCTTTTATTGATCAGGTTTTTTAAAAAATATATACATATATGTAAAAAATATAAAATATAAAAGCTGCTGTGTAAATGGGGACAGACAAATGTTGGTTGGAAGCCAGCATAGTCTATGACATTTAAGAATGTTACATTTATTCTGTGTAAAATCTGCAGCATGTCAATTGTTGATACATATGTTGATGAGTTTTTCAGCTCTTCCAGGCAATGACATCATTAAAAAAATGCAAGGGCCAAAAACACACCCAATACGCACAAAAAAAAAACAAAAATGTGCTTTATTTTCCTGTTGGTAAACGATATTTGGTGCAGAAAATTTCAGCTCTGAATCTGCAGTATGGACACATACCCTAACAGTCAAAGATGGAGGCAAAGTTACAGAACACTTACAAATGTGTTTGACCAGCAGATAAATTCATCTTCACCGCCCCAATAAAGGTTTCGCCAGTATTTCCTCGGGCGGGGTTGGGGGGAAACGTGTCAAGTCAGGAGAAGACAGTATTTAACAATATGTGTTATGAGGGTCTCCCATCCTTGGGAGACTTTTTATAAGTCTGGGATCTGAGGTTCACGTTTTCTTGTGCTTCTTTCTTTTGGTGCATCAAAGGTTAAGGACACTTTCCTTACTGATAGATGTTACTCCAATCTCAGGTTCAGCCATGTTCTGACCTCTCCCCTCCATTTTAAATAGCCACAAGGTTCATCACATGGTGTCAGTTATAGAAATCATCTATGAATTGACCACTGTGGATGGAGAAAGTCTCTGGAAGCTGCTGGAGTTCTGTTGTTTGCAGCACTGGTGTTTGGCTGCAATCTTGGAGTTTATCCTTTTTGCCTATGTTTATCCAGTCAATCTTCCATCCCCTAAAACATATTATTGCAGTGATGAAGTCTAGTGCACTGATTGGCCTTGGAGGGACAGGTATGGACAAGGCACTGAATAGAGATGGGAGGAAGGACCTGTATAGGGACATTAGGGAGCTCAGGTTACAGACACAGGACAGTGTCAGGAGGTGACCCATCTCCCCTTTCCACATTGTTAGGGTCGTCCAACTCTTTCTATCCCTATTGTAACCTCTGTCTTGAGCCGTGCGCCAGGTGTTCCCTTGCCTAGCGTGACATTATAACTGGCCTAAAATAATACTTTTTTGGATTCTACATGGAGAAACCAAATGCGTAGACGTTAGGGATGAATGAATAGTGAAATACTCGGAATCAAAAGAATCATACCTAGTAGTTTGTAATACTCTCAGAAGACTTGTCTATTCTTTGTACGCATAGTGAATGCGCGTGCGTAAAAAAAAGCGTGAAAGCGCAACATGTTAACACAATTCAGCAGGGTGCACTTAATTTTTAAGGTGTGTGCCAAATGAACATTGCCAAATCCGGTCCGGATTTGAAATTGGTGAAGATGCTGCCCATAACTAGTTAGGACTCATTGCTGGGCATTTTAAAACCGTCCATGTTTTCCGTTTCCACCATGCTTAACTGTTGGTAGGGTGTTCTTTTCTTTATAAGCTTTATTGGTTATCTGCAAACAAATTGTTGCTTTTTGTGTTTAGTCTGTCCACAGAACATTTTCCCAGAAGGATTGTGGTTTGTTTTTGGCAAAGATCAGTCATTCTTTTTTATGTCTTTACTTGATTTCTTCCTTGCCTTCGCCCATAAAGCTCTGCTTGGTTTAGTATGCGGCTTATGGTACTTGCTGAAATCATGACCCCCTTTTTACTCACTGTGAGTGTCCTCCTCATTCATCCCTTTTTGCATCAGCAATTACATTTGTCGGTTGTTTCAATTAATATTGTTGCCTGGGGCCCTCATAGAAAAGGAAAAGCCTTTCTGAGGCATTTACAACATATGGCGTACTAGTGCGCTATATACCAGATCCCTGACTGTGATAATCAGTCATCACCTGGTTGTTCATTGGTATTTTGCATCTGTGCTTCCCTCACCTTTATCAAAGAAGTCCTGCTGTTACCTGTTGTGCATCTGTGTATGAACATGGGATTGTGAATATGGCACTTTTCTTCTTCAGTGATACTTTGTTTTTGTCCCTTTTCAGTAAATTATCATCTGCCTCCCACAACATTGCTGTAAATAGCACAAGAAATCAATAAAAGTAGGTTTAAGTCACCAAAAGGAACTAACAAATACAGTGAAAAGATGAGAAAAAATTGAAAACAAATAATACAGTGAAGGAAATAAGTATTTGATCCCTTGCTGACTGTGTAAGTTTGCCCACTTACAAACAAGATAATGCCAACACTGCCAGATGCCAACTTGCAAACTTTTTTCTTTTTTGTGCACACGCCCATATCAGTTCCAACCGGTGTTCTATAATAAACGGAGACATTTCGCAAAGGATTATGAATCCCTTGAGCCACTCTGCCCCGCCAAGGCATGCCTCATTCAGGGTGGTCCTACTCTATAGTTATTTATTCTTATTGTGTCATACAACCTCCAACCTGTGTATACAGTAAAACTATAGAAAGACTTTAAAAAGCTGATCTTACCTAGAGCATTTCCCACATTTAAGTAGTCCAATGACCGATCAGCTATTGTTGCTGATAGAGTTCATTCTCTTCAAAGAGCGTAATCTGTGTTGATGCGGAGTGCTGTTCTGCTTTGTAGCTTCATGGAGATTGCCATCTTTCTCAGAGTTGCTGTGCTTATCCTGGTCCCTGAGTTGAGGTGAGGGTGCTCTAGCCTAGGGCTGATGAGGAGCAGGACAAGTGTGGCAGCCCAGACATCCTCACCTTCTGAGGTACTTCTGGTAACAGGGTCAGTTAATGACCCCAAGTCTAAGCACCAGTCTAGTTTGCCTAATCTCCTTTTGCCCGTTACTGACATCTTGCTACCAAACCCCTTTATCCATCACTACCAACCAACACAGGAGGTTCTTAGAAACCAAAGCTTTGACCTGCCTACATAAAAGGTCATCGAGTTGTTTTTCAACTAACCAGGATAAGGTAAAATTGCAGGAGGAGACAAAAAATAAAGGTGAGAAAACAAAGCACAGGCACGAGTAGACGATGGAAAAATATTAAATACAAGCAAGAAAAACCTCCTGCCAAACTATCTGAAAACAGAAGAAAGGTGTAGTAAAGGTAATTGAGCAAACACAAATTAAAAAGCACACTCGCCTCTACTTTACCAGCAAATTCCTCTAGCTGCCAGGCTAAACCGCCTTAGCAGAAATCCACACAGACGTATAGCCAGCAGAGAAGGCTGGTGAAAAGAGAGTATAAATAGGGACTACCTGGGATGTGATAGGACAGAGAAAATAAGAAAATGAGAACACCTGACTAACCGCAAACCAAAGGAAGACAAACTCAAAAATAAAACATTCATCAGAATTTGGACACAGAGAAACCAGGCTGTGGCTCAGTGGGAAAGGAAACTGACCACCCAGGACAAGGTCACGAGTTGGAGTCAGGAACCTGAGGCATGACAGTCAATTACATAATTATCATCCTTAAAGTTAACTCAAAATCACCCGTTTTGGTTGAATTTGCATATTTTTACAAAACATATGAAGGTTAATGTGCGACGGGCATTTTACTTGTATTTTTAAGCTTTTAGACACAACAGCTTTGTAATGGCTTTCCTGATCTCTGTGCTCCTCAAGCTGTAGATGATTGGATTAAACAGTGGGGTCACCACCGTATTCAAGAGAGATAAAGCTTTATTGACATTTACATAGTACTTTCCTGGAATCATATAGAGAATAATGAGTGTTCCAAAATATATTGAGACGACAGTCAGATGTGCGCTACAGGTGGAGAAGGCTTTCTGCCTTCCTATGGTGGAGGAAATCTGGAGAATAGATCTTAAAATGGAGATATAACTCACAATGATGAAGAAAATCTGAAAAAGACAAAAAGTCATGGAGATTGCGACAGCTGCAATTTTCACAATGATTGGGTCTGAGCAAGAAAGGTTAAGGATAGGAGCAAGGTCACAGAAGAAATGGTCAATGATGTCTTTGGAACAGAACTTCAGCTGCAGCAAACTCATGTGGATTATGGAGGCGCAAATACAGCCGGATAACCATGACCAAAGCGCCAGATAGTAAGGGATGCGGAAGTTCATAATGGCTGTGTAGTGTAGCGGGTTGCAGATGGCTAAGTATCGATCGTAGGACATGACGGTCAGAAGGCTACATTCAATCACAGCTGAGGCCCCAAAGAAGAATAACTGAATGAGACAACCCTGGAAAGACATATGGCTTCCATTCTTTAGTATTATATGTATAGAATTAGGGGCAACATTTGTGCTGATCAACAAATCACATAACGAGAGTTGGCCGAGAAAAAAGTTCATGGGTGATTGGAGAGAGCGGTTGGTGGATACCAGAAGAAATATCAACACATTTCCGATGACGGAACCCAGGTAAACCACAAAGACCAGCAACAGAAGGAGAACGCGGTACTGGTGGAGATTCTGGAAACCCAACAGGAAGAATTCACTAATGATGGTGTTATTGACCATTCTGTGATAGTTTGTGCTGAAAACTACAAAATCATTATGGGAACTTGTTTGCAAAAAGTAGTCGTAAATGTCCCATATTGTAATCAGTTACCTGCTTCTCTTCGGTCCTTTAGTTCTTTTATATTGCATTATTTTCTTCTTATTCTGCATTGTAGAGAGAAGGGTTCCTGGTCAAAGTTGTCTTGTAGAGACGAAGATGAGATTGCAATAAAGCAGAATTTATATAGTCAGAACTCCACAGAGATCCGCCATTTTTGACACATAATTGAACCTTGGGGGTTTTGAAAGGGTTCCATAATTATATTAATTAATGTCTTGAGGAAATAAGGATATTTTCTCTTTTCAATATGAAATGTTGATTAAAATATTGTCTTCTGGATTACTTAAGAAGATGAAGTAAACATAACCGGTCAAAACAAGGCAGTTACATACCGGAAAACTAGAATGAAGGACTTGGTCTATGTAAGTATGATGTTGGGTTGCACAAGAGGGGTCTTGAGAGCAAAGTTAGCTACTTAGGCAGAATGGGGCCACTCTTGTCTACACTAGTGATGATCGAATAGTGAAATAATCGGATTCGCCCAATTTTGTAATAATCACGTATTGGTACAGTACAACGAGTCCAAAGCAAGTCAATGGGAAATGTCAGTCATTGTCTGCTGGACCCGATGAAGAGGTCTGGGGGGAATGAGGTCCATTACAGAATGGAGGGCTATGTCACAGGCACAGGATCCCACCATGACAAGGGTCCCCAAAGAAGAAACATTACTGAAGGTAACATTGTTAGGATGTTGTTGACCATGAAGTACATGTGGCAGACGCAGGAGTAGGATTTTAATTTTAGAAGCACTAGATGGATTTGTATGGGAAGGGATGGATGTTAAGACGGGTTGCATAAGTGAACATTTTGGGTCAATTTAGGTTGGGTTGCCGTCATACTGAGGGATTATAAAGTCTGGAGAAATCCTCTCCTTGTTGAAGTTAAACAGAGTAAGGGCCCCATTACACGTAGCGACGCTCCAGCGATAACGACAACGATACGACCTGGTAGGGATCGCTGGTGCGTCTCTATGTGGTCGCTGGTGAGATGTCAGAAGGCGGTCGTTGGGAACCTGTCACTCTCGGGCGTAGTATTGAGATCGTTGGTCGTTTGTCCCTGTCAAACACAGCGATGCAGGCTGCCCAGCGGGAGCGCGACGACCTAAAAATGGTCCAGAACGGTTTGTCACGATCAGCGATCTCACAGCGGGGCCTGGTCGCTGCTGCATGTCACACATAGAGACGAGGTCGCTGTTACGTCATAAAACCTGTGACGTAACAGCGATATCACTAGCGACATCATTGTGTGTGAGGTACCCCTAAGTCTGTCTGCATTTTCCATTGAGAGCAGTGTGCGCCTATGAGTGATGATTGATTGTCCCGGCGGACCTTAAAACATGCTCAGATAACACATTAGCAGCAGGGCAGTCCAGCACCTCCAAGGCTTATAAGGAGAGGTCAGGCCAAGTGTTCAGTTTGGACACCCAATAATTAAAGGGAGATGAAGTGTCAGAAAGGACAAAGGTATGGTCACTTAAGTACTCCTTGAGCATGTTTGTGAACTTCTCCCTCCTTGGCATTGTTACAGGCACAGATAGCCTTTGCTAATGATCTGGTTTATAGAAACTGGCCCAGTTTGTGCACACTTTCGCCCACCTCCATTGCACCTGGTGGCATATCCCTCCCCAGTAATCCTTGCTGTTGAAAGGAGGCGGTATATCTGCCACCAGCGTTGTCTGAGGT
This sequence comes from Allobates femoralis, assembly GCA_033576535.1. NCBI lineage: Eukaryota > Metazoa > Chordata > Amphibia > Anura > Aromobatidae > Allobates > Allobates femoralis. Next base: position 2,943,101 of record JARQOC010000004.1, read on the forward strand.
GATCTTTTTATCAACTGATCTACAACGGCCCTCTTGAATAATTCCATTGTGCAACCCTTTTTCTGATTCCAAACTGAGAGAAGTAAATTTCTCCTTGTACTGTGAGTCGAGAAAATTGGACAACCAGAATTATTTTTGGCTAAAATGTCTATCACACGAGGATCTTGCGAAAGACACTTACACATTTACTGTGCCATGTGGGTAAACTACAAATAACCACCAGGATGAACAGTAACCATCCTCTCCTCCTCACACTGCCTTGCCTTCAGCTCTACCTCCTCCTCCACACACAAAGCTAGGGTTGCGGGTCCCTTCTGTAGCACAGAAAAACAAGTCCAGTTCCTCCTCCTCTTCCTTATTATCACCTAATGTTGGCTGAGAATATCGGCTGGGCTGGATAGTATCATCCATTGAAAAATCTTGCTCCATAGCCACCTGCTGATCAGTTAAAGCTTCCTCTTTCAGATTCTCCAGCGAGCGTATCAAGAAGCAGAACAGCGGGATGGTTACACTCAAAATAGCCTGATTACCGCTCACGATCTTGGTGCAGTACTCAAAGTTTTCAAGAACCTAACAAATGTCAGTGATGCACACCCACTCGACAGTCATTTATGGTGACTGAGTGTCAGTCTAATGGGCATGTTTAAGCTGGTGTTCAGCTACTGCCATCTGCTGCTGACTAACCCTTGCCAACAAATGATATGTAGAGTTCCACCATGTAGGCAGGTTGCAAATGAGTCGGTGACTAAGCAAATACAAGTGCTTTTGCAGTGCTGCAAGACCAGCAAAAGCGGATGAGAACTTTCAGAACTGGTCACTAATACAGTGTAAGTTTCCAAGTGCTTCCACATACTGGTGGTGCTCAGTTTGCCTTTGCCCTGGCCTCTGCTCAGCTTGGTATGGCAGATGCTACACATGACAATGTCTTTCTCTGAAGGACTATCACAAAAAAAAATCCCATACAGCGGCAGCCTGTGTTGTGGCAGCGTGGGAGTGCTCTTGGGAACAGTTGACCCAGTTCTCACCCTGGTCAAATCAATACCACTTTGTGCCTGTGTTGGTGCTACATACTTACCTCCCTCGGTTATTCTGTGCTCGCTATGCATGTCAATTGTCGAGGTTGGATCAGTGGAGTCATCATCAACTACCTCGTCTTCCAATTCCTCAATCTCATCCTCATCATCAACTACCTCGTCTTCCAATTCCTCAATCTCATCCTCCTTCTTAAGATTTTAAGGACCCGTTTCAACATCGTTCCCGACATCGTTCAAAAGTGACATCAGGAATGATGTTGAAACTAAATCGTTGCGTTGTAGCGTGTAAGTGCACGATTCAACAACGATAGTTCAACTTCAACTTAAGCAACCTGCGGCATCGTTCGGTGTGACACCGCAATAGCGATGTCCCGGCCGATCCAGCCTATTCGCTGCATTGCAGTGGATCGCTCGCTGGGTTGATCCCAGCCCAGCGAGCGATCGCTGTGGCAACATCGCAGTGCCGTCACTGGCAACATCCTGCCGTGTGACAGCTAGGCTGCGATGTTGGAAGCGAGCGCGCACCCATGTTGAAACATGTAACGGGGCCTTCAAGCGGACCTGATGGCGACTGTGTCTCATAATCATCAGCCTCCACGTCTTGACATGACTTTACTCAAAGTGGCTTTCTTATGACTGTGGGTGCTGAACTATTTGCACATCAATGGTCGCCACCTCCTCACGGCACTCCTCAATGCTGCATGGTGATAGGCCAGAGCCAACAAAGGGATATGTACAAAACAAATCTTTAGCGTGGTCAAGTTTGGGGTCATATGTCTCCTGTGACTCATGTTGGAGGTTTGACGTTGAGGTTTGGATGGCTCGGCCTTTTGGCTACCAAGACTAGTCGGTGTGGAAGATTTGGGGCTGGAGATTGATTCATATTTTGCCAAAAGTCTCAATTTTATAATATTATACATTTTGGAAGAAATATGTGCATTTGCACAGTTTTTATTGCCAGCTATCTTATGGTAATGCGGCTTTTTTGCAGTTTTTTCCTCCTGCACATATCTTACAGGGTGTATTGGAATTTGTCTTTTCCCATATAGTGCATAGGCTGTATACGTTTAGGAGTGCCACGCCTTAAAGTGAAGCTTTCAGATGATTTTAGAATGTCTTCTTTTAGATTTATCATGTTTGTTTTCTTATCCATTTGGATTAATTTCTGACTTTATATATACTTTAAAATAAAGATGAGTCAGAAATTAATCCAAATGGATAAGAAAACAAACATTATGATGAATCTAAAAGAAATACAAAGTCTTGATATATAAAGCCAAATACACCTTGTATGTGAACCACTGCAGTGACCCTTTCAGGGTGTGGCCATGTTTGTGCAATCGGTTGATTAGGGTGAACACCCTATACTTTCTGTATATATGTCTATGTTGAAATGTCATTCATTACACCTGAGGAAGGCGATCTTGTATAGACATTTTAGCCAAAACGCGTTGTTTTTTTATCCTGTAAATTTGAAATAAACTCTGAAACACAACAGAAGTATTGCTCCCATTTCTGGAAGCTCCCGTGACCTACACTGGATGTTTTCCTTCCCTGACATCACTTGTAGACTGTGAGCCCTCATGTGCAGAGTCCTCTTTCCCCATCTACTGTATCCTCACCCATCCCTTGTAGACTGTGAGCCCTCATGGGCAGGGTCCTCTCTCCTCACCTACTGTATCCTCACCCATCCCTTGTAGAATAAGAACCCTGACATGCAGGGTCCTCTCTCCTCACCTACTGTATCCTCACCCATCCCTTGTAGACTGTGAGCCCTTATGGGCAGGGTCCCCTCTCCTCACCTACTGTATCCTTACCCATCCCTTGTAGACTGTGAGCCCTCATGGGCAGGGTCCTCTTTCCCCATCTACTGTATCCTCACCCATCCCTTGTAGACTGTGAACCCTCGTGGGCAGGGTCCTCTCTCCTCACCTACTGTATCCTCACCCATCCCTTGTAGACTGTGAGCCCTTATGGGCAGGGTCCACTCTCCTCACCTACTGTATCCTCACCCATCCCTTGTAGACTGTGAGCCCTCGTGAGCAGGGTCCTCTCTCCTCTCCTACTGTATCCTCACCAATCCCTTGTAGACTGTGAGCCCTCATGGGCAGGGTCCTCTCTCTTCATCTACTGTATCCTCACCAATCCCTTGTAGACTGTGAGCCCTTGTGGGCAGGGTCCTCTCTCCTCACCTACTGTATCCTCACCAATCCCTTGTAGACTGTGAGACCTCGTGGGCAGGGTCCTCTCTCCTCACCTACTGTATCCTCACCCATCCCTTGTAGACTGTGAGCCCTCATGGGCAGGGTCCTCTCTCCTCACCTACAGTATCCTCACCCATCCCTTGTAGACTGTGAGCCCTCATGGGCAGGGTCCTCTCTTCTCCTGTATCAGTGTGTTTCTTGCATTGTTCATGAATATTGTACTTATCTGTATTATGTGTGCCCCTTTTTGCATATAAAGCGCCATGGAATAAATGTTGCAATAATAATAATAATAATAATAATAAAAAACAATATTAACCCCTTCCTGACCTATGACGTAGGAGGACGTCATGGGCCGGTAAGGGGTGTTTGATGTGAGCTCGGAGCTCACATCAAACAGCCAACATCTCAGCTGATGTGATCAGCTGAGATGTCAGGCTAACAGCTCCGATCGGATCCGGGATCCGATCGGCGCTGTTAACCCCTTGGATCCTGCTGTCAATCACTGACAGCGGGATCCAAGGCGGCCGCGGCGGGGAACGCACTGTTCCCCGCCTGCTCCGGAGATCCCGCGATAGTATCACGGGATCTCCGGCATTCACGTTACAGCCCGGGGTCCTGGCTAGACCCCGGATGCTGTCACTGAGCACTTGCAGGCGCTGCCAACCAGAACAGGTCCCCGATTCTGGGTGATACAGATGAGCTGCAGCTCATCTGTATCTCCCAGAAGCGATCAAATTGTGCAGCAGGCGCCTCTTAAAGAGGCAGTGTAAAAATAAGAATCAATGAAAAAATAAAGTTTTTAAAAACCTGTAAAAAAAAAAAAAAATATATATATATATATATATATATATATATATATATATATATATATTTATCTATTATATAATCGCGAATCGGAAAAGCGCCCCTTCACGCGCACTTTCCGATGTCGTCATGTGGATACGAATTTAACATTGGGCGCGAAGCGCCCAATGCTGCGCGAGCAATGGCCGCGAGGCCATTGCGAGTCGCTGGCCCAGGGCGAGCAATGGCCGCGAAGCGGCCATTGCGAGCCGCTGGCCCAAAATCCATCCACAGCCCCGGCTACAACCTTAGCGATTTACCGCTCAGGTAGCGCGAGCAATGGCCGCGAGGCCATTGCGAGTCGCTGCCTGAGCCGCAATTCGCTCCCCGGGGACCATGGAGCCGAGGCGGCATTGCCGCCTCCGCTCCCCGCTACACACAATTCGCCACCCCCCCCCCATGTCCGCACAGCCCGCCCCCATCAATGTCCCCACAGCCGACCCCCATGTCCGCACAGCCCACCCCCAGCAATGTCCGCACAGCTCACCCCCATGTCCGCACAGCCCGCCCACATCAATGTCCGCACAGCCCACCCCCCTGTCCGCACAGCCGACCCCCATGTCCGCACAGCCGACCCCCATGCCCGCACAGCCGACCCCCATGCCCGCACAGCCGACCCCCATGCCCGCACAGCCGACCCCCATGCCCGCACAGCCGACCCCCATGCCCGCACAGCCGACCCCCATGTCCGCACAGCCCACCCCCAGCAATGTCCGCACAGCCGACCCCCATGTCCGCACAGCCCGCCCACATCAATGTCCACACAGCCCACCCCCCTGTCCGCACAGCCCACCCCCATGTCTGCACAGCCCGCCCCCATCAATGTCCACACAGCCCACCCCCATGTCCGCACAGCCGACCCCCATGCCCGCACAGCCCACCCCCATGTCCGCACAGCCCACCCCCATGTCCGCACAGCCCGCCCACATCAATGTCCGCACAGCCCACCCCCATGCCCGCACAGCCGACCCCCATGCCCGCACAGCCGACCCCCATGCCCGCACAGCCGACCCCCATGCCCGCACAGCTGACCCCCATGCCCGCACAGCCCACCCCCATGCCCGCACAGCCGACCCCCATGCCCGCACAGCCGACCCCCATGCCCGCACAGCCGACCCCCATCAATGTCCGAAAAACCCCCCATGTCCGCACAGCCGACCCCCACTAATGTCCACACAGCCCCCCCCATGTCCTCACAGCCCACCCCCATGCCCGCACAGCCCACCCCCATGCCCGCACAGCCCACCCCCATCAATGTCCGAAAAACCCCCATGTCCGCACAGCCGACCCCCACTAATGTCCACACAGCCCCCCCCATGTCCGCACATACTTACATGTCTTCTTAGTCATCTGATCGTCCGTCCGGCCAGGCGTCCTCTTCGTCCGGCCAGGCGTCCTCTTCGTCCGGCCCCGGGATCTTCTGTCTTCTTCCAGCTCCGACGTCCTCTTCTCTTCTCATTCAGGTACAATGGACGACAAATCCGCCATTGTATCTCAATGAGATATGAGCGGCTCTTCTGATTGGTCGCTGTGTACTGCCCTCAGCCAATCAGAAGAGCCCCTCATTGAGCTCGAATTCTGATTGGTCGGCGCCCAATCCGAAATCGGGCTCACTGCCCATAGACATGTATTAGCGGTGGGTCCGCGATTTTACGGCCGACAAATAGAACCAGGTGGCCGGCCATAAAATCGCCGACACACCGCTAATGTATGTCAATGGGAAAAATAGCGGACCTGAATGAGAACTGTCTCACTTAACATAAATAATAAATTAAATAATAAATAAAATAATTTAAAAAGAATTAAAAAATAATAAAAAATAATAATAAAAAAATAATAAAAAATTAAATAAAAATAATAATAAAAAAAATAAATATATGCTAATCAGCTCAGCCCTTTTGCCGGACCACAATGAGAACTGTGTCTCACTTAAAATAAATAATAAATTAAATAATAAATAAAATAATTTAAAAAGAATTAAAAAATAATAAAAAATAATAATAAAAAAATAATAAAAAATTAAATTAAAATAATAATAAAAAAAATAAATATATGCTAATCAGCTCAGCCCTTTTGGCGGACCACAATGAGAACTGTGTCTCACTTAAAATAAATAATAAATTAAATAATAAATAAAATAATTTAAAAAGAATTAAAAAATAATAAAAAATAATAATAAAAAAATAATAAAAAATTAAATAAAAATAATAATAAAAAAATAAATATATGCTAATCAGCTCAGCCCTTTTGGCGGACCACAATGAGAACTGTGTCTCACTTAAAATAAATAATAAATTAAATAATAAATAAAATAATTTAAAAAGAATTAAAAAATAATAAAAAATAATAATAAAAAAATAATAAAAAATTAAATTAAAATAATAATAAAAAAAATAAATATATGCTAATCAGCTCAGCCCTTTTGGCGGACCACAATGAGAACTGTGTCTCACTTTAAATAAATAATAAATTAAATAATAAATAAAATAATTTAAAAAGAATTAAAAAATAATAAAAATAATAATAAAAAAATAATAAAAAATTAAATAAAAATAATAATAAAAAAATAAATATATGCTAATCAGCTCAGCCCTTTTGGCGGACCACAATGAGAACTGTGTCTCACTTAAAATAAATAATAAATTAAATAATAAATAAAAGAATTTAAAAAGAATTAAAAAATAATAAAAAATAATAATAAAAAAATAATAAAAAATTAAATAAAAATAATAATAAAAAAATAAATATATGCTAATCAGCTCAGCCCTTTTGGCGGACCACAATGAGAACTGTGTCTCACTTAAAATAAATAATAAATTAAATAATAAATAAAAGAATTTAAAAAGAATTAAAAAAGAATAAAAAATATTAATAAAAAAATAATAAAAAATTAAATAAAAATAATAATAAAAAAAATAAATATATGCTAATCAGCCCAGCCCTTTTAGCGGACCAGAAGGAGAACTGTGTCTCACTTAAAATAAATAATACATTTTATAATAAAATTATTTAAAAATAATTAAAAAATTATAAAAAAAATAATAAAAAAAAAAATTAAAAATTATAAAATATTACAAAAAATAATAATTAAAAAAAAAATCTAATAATAATTATATTACTGCTAATAATAATGATATTAATGCTAATAATTATGCTATTAATGCTAATAATAATGCTAATAATGCTAATAATTATGCTATTAATGCTAATAATTATGCTATTAATGCTAATAATAATAAGATTAATGCTAATAATAAGCGGCCATTGCGAGCACTCAGCCCCAATAAGTATTGAACGCGCCCCAAAAAGTATTGGACCCCCCCAAAAGTATTGGACCCCCCACCCAAAAGTATTAGACCCCCCAAAAAAAGTATTGCACCCCCAAAAAAAGTATGTGACCCCCCCAAAAAAAGTATGTGACCCCCCCAAAAAAGTATGTGACCCCCCCAAAAAAAGTATGTGACTCCCCCAAAAAAAGTATGTGACCCCCCAAAAAAAGTATGTGACCCCCCCAAAAAAGTATGTGACCCCCCCAAAAAAAGTATGTGACCCCCCAAAAAAAGTATGTGACCCCCCAAAAAAGTATGTGACCCCCCAAAAAACTATGTGACCTCCAAAAAAAAGTATTGGACCCCCCAAAAAAAGTATTGAACCCCCCAAAAAAAGTATGTGACCCCCCAAAAAAGTATGTGACCCCCCCAAAAAAGTATGTGACAAAACAAAAAAGTATGTGACCCCCCCAAAAAAGTATGTGACCCCCCCAAAAAAGTATGTGACCCCCCAAAAAAAGTATGTGACCCCCAAAAAAGTATGTGACCCCCCCAAAAAAGTATGTGACCCCCCAAAAAAAGTATGTGACCCCCCAAAAAAAGTATGTGACCCCCCAAAAAAAATATGTGACCCCCCCCAAAAAAGTATGTGACCCCCCCCAAAAAAAGTATGTGACCCCCCAAAAAAAGTATGTGACCCCCAAAAAACTATGTGACCTCCAAAAAAAAGTATTGGACCCCCCAAAAAAAGTATTGGACCCCCCAAAAAAAGTATGTGACCCCCAAAAAAGTATGTGACCCCCCAAAAAAGTATGTGACAAAACAAAAAAGTATGTGACCCCCCCCCAATAAAGTATCTGACCCCCCAAAAAAGTATGTGACCCCCCAAAAAAGTATGTGACCCCCCCAAAAAAAGTATGTGACCCCCCAAAAAAAGTATGTGACCCCCAAAAAAGTATGTGACCCCCCCAAAAAAGTATGTGACCCCCCAAAAAAAGTATGTGACCCCCCCAAAAAAGTATCTGACCCCCAAAAAAAGTATGTGACCCCCCAAAAAAAAGTATGTGACCCCCCAAAAAAAGTATGTGACCCCCCCAAAAAAGTATGTGACCCCCCCAAAAAAGTATGTGACCCCCCCCAAAAAAGTATGGGACCCCCAAAAAAAGTATGGGACTCCCCAAAAAACTATTCACCCCCCCCCGAAAAGTCCTCACACCAGCTATAACTACTATAATCAAATTAATGCACATTCTAGAATCCCGATGCATTTGCATCGGGCTCACAGCTAGTCTATTATATAAGTGCGAATGGGTTTTTTTGCCCCTTCTGAGTCCACTCGCAATGCGAGTCGGCGTGGTCATGTGGATACGCCCGAAGCATTGGCCGCGCGGCCATTGCGAGCAGTTCTAAGGCGACTCGCTATGCCCGCGCAGCGGGCATGGCGAGTCGCCTTTGCAGCGCGAAGCATTGGCCGCGAAGCGGCCATTGCGAGTCAGAGACTCGCCCTTCTAGAATCCCGATGCATGTGCATCGGGCTCCCAGCTAGTATATATATATCTATTATATAAAAGCCGAAGGCCACTTCCGGAGAACCCGAAGGGTTACTTCCGTGACGGCCTCCGACCATGCTGCTGACGTCACAGTGCAGTGTAGCCGCGCGGAACTTTCCGTGCAGCTACAGGCACCGGCGTTTCAACGTTCCGCTCGCCCCCCTCACAACTGTCTCATCAAACACACACACACACAGCCTCTCACTACAGTCCTCCCAAACACACACACACCATCCCAACCACATCACACACACACACCCACACACTCACACACACTCACACACTCTCACACACACACACACACACTCCAGTATACTTACCCTGCCGCCATCCCGCTACACGGCGTGGCTCCGCCCACCTCGCTGGCGTCGCTCCGCCCACCTCGCGGCACTCCCGCCCTGGCTCCGCCCACCTCGCAGCACTCCAGCCGTGGCTCCGCCCACCCGCGTCACTCCCGCCGTGGCTCCGCCCACCTCGCGTCACTCCCGACATGGCTCCGCCCACCTCGCGTCACTCCCACCGTGGCTCCGCCCACCTAGCCTGCGCTGACCACAGAGCCCCCGTCCTGCGCTGACCACAGAGCCCCCGTCCTGCGCTGACCACAGAGCCCCCGTCCTGCGCTGACCACAGAGCCCCCGTCCTGCGCTGACCACAGAGCCCCCGTCCTGCGCTGACCACAGAGCCCCCGTCCTGCGCTGACCACAGAGCCCCCGTCCTGCGCTGACCACAGAGCCCCCGTCCTGCGCTGACCACAGAGCCCCCGTCCTGCGCTGACCACAGAGCCCCCGTCCTGCGCTGACCACAGAGCCCCCGTCCTGCGCTGACCACAGAGCCCCCGTCCTGCGCTGACCACAGAGCCCCCGTCCTGCGCTGACCACAGAGCCCCCGTCTTGCGCTGACCACAGAGCCCCCGTCTTGCGCTGACCACAGAGCCCCCGTCCTGCGCTGACCACAGAGCCGCCGTCCTGCGCTGACCACAGAGCCCCCATCCTGCGCTGACCACAGAGCCCCCGTCTTGCGCTGACCACAGAGCACCCGTCTTGCGCTGACCACAGAGCCGCCGTCCTGCACAGAGCCCCCGTCCTGCGCTGACCACAGAGCCGCCGTCCGGCACAGAGCCCCCGTCCTGCGCTGACCACAGAGCCCCCGTCTTGCGCTGACCACAGAGCCCCCGTCCTGCGCTGACCACAGAGCCGCCGTCCTGCGCTGACCACAGAGCCCCCGTCCTGCGCTGACCACAGAGCCCCCGTCTTGCGCTGACCACAGAGCCCCCGTCTTGCGCTGACCACAGAGCCCCCGTCCTGCGCTGACCACAGAGCCGCCGTCCTGCGCTGACCACAGAGCCGCCGTCCTGCGCTGACCACAGAGCCGCCGTCCTGCGCTGACCACAGAGCCCCCGTCCTGCGCTGACCACAGAGCCCCCGTCCTGCGCTGACCACAGAGCCCCCGTCCTGCGCTGACCACAGAGCCCCCGTCCTGCGCTGACCACAGAGCCCCCGTCTCCTGCCTGAGCCACTGACATGAGCCGCCGCACTCACTGCTGACCACTGAGCCGCCGCACTCACTGCTGACCACTGAGCCGCCGCACTCACTGCTGACCACTGAGCCGCCGCACTCACTGCTGACCACTGAGCCGCCGCACTCACTGCTGACCACTGAGCCGCCGCACTCACTGCTGACCACTGAGCCGCCGCACTCACTGCTGACCACTGAGCCGCCGCACTCACTGCTGACCACTGAGCCGCCGCACTCACTGCTGACCACTGAGCCGCCGCACTCACTGCTGACCACTGCGCCGCCGCACTCACTGCTGACCACTGCGCCGCCGCACTCACTGCTGACCACTGAGCCGCCGCACTCACTGCTGACCACTGCGCCGCCGCACTCACTGCTGACCACTGCGCCGCCGCACTCACTGCTGACCACTGCGCCGCCGCACTCACTGCTGACCACTGAAGCCGCCGCACTCACTGCTGACCACTGAGACGCCGCACTTACTGCTGACCACTGAGCCGCCCCACTCACTGCTACCCACTGAGCCGCCCCACTCACTGCTAACACCACTGTCACCCACGCACTCCACTGCTAACCACAGAGCCCCCGCCTGCGCTCACCACAGAGCCCCCGCCCTGCGCTGACCACAGAGCCCCCGTCCTGCGCTGACCACAGAGCCCCCGTCCTGCGCTCACCACAGAGCCCCCGCCCTGCGCTGACCACAGAGCCCCCGTCCTGCGCTGACCACAGAGCCCCCGTCCTGCGCTGACCACAGAGCCCCCGTCCAGCGCTGAACACAGAGCCCCCGTCCTGCGCTGACCACAGAGCCCCCGTACTGCGCTGACCACAGAGCCCCCGTCCTGCGCTGACCACAGAGCCCCGTCCTGCGCTGACCACAGAGCCCCGTCCTGCGCTGACCACAGAGCCCCCGTCCTGCGCTGACCACAGAGCCGCCGTCCTGCGCTGACCACAGAGCCGCCGTCCTGCGCTGACCACAGAGCCGCCGTCCTGCGCTGACCACAGAGCCGCCGTCCTGCGCTGACCACAGAGCCGCCGTCCTGCGCTGACCACAGAGCCGCCGTCCTGCGCTGACCACAGAGCCGCCGTCCTGCGCTGACCACAGAGCCGCCGTCCTCTGCTGACCACAGAGCCGCCGTCCTCTGCTGACCACAGAGCCGCCGTCCTCTGCTGACCACAGAGCCGCTGCACTCACTGCTGACCACAGAGCCGCTGCACTCACTGCTGACCACAGAGCCGCTGCACTCACTGCTGACCACAGAGCCGTCGCACTCACTGCTGACCACTCAGCCGCCGCACTCACTGCTGACCACTCAGCCGCCGCACTCACTGCTGAACACTGAGCCGCCGCACTCACTGCTGACCACTGAGCCGCCGCACTCACTGCTGAACACTGAGCCGCCGCACTCACTACTACCCACTGACCTGCCCCACTCACTGCTACCCACTGAGCCACCCCACTCACTGCTAACCACTCACCCACCGCACTCACTGCTAACCACAGAGCCCCCGCCCTGCGCTCACCACAGAGCCCCCGTCCTGCGCTGACCACAGAGCCCCCGTCCTGCGCTGACCACAGAGCCCCCGTCTTGCGCTGACCACAGAGCCCCCGTCTTGCGCTGACCACAGAGCCCCCGTCTTGCGCTGACCACAGAGCCCCCGTCTTGCGCTGACCACAGAGCCCCCGTCCTGCGCTGACCACAGACCCGCCGTCCTCTGCTGACCACAGAGCCGCCGCACTCACTGCTGACCACAGAGCCGCCGCACTCACTGCTGACCACAGAGCCGCCGCACTCACTGCTGACCACTGAGCCGCCGCACTCACTGCTGACCACTGAGCCGCCGCACTCACTGCTGACCACTGAGCCGCCGCACTCACTGCTGACCACTGAGCCGCCGCACTCACTGCTGACCACTGAGCCGCCGCACTCACTGCTGACCACTGAGCCGCCGCACTCACTGCTGACCACTGAGCCGCCGCACTCACTGCTGACCACTGAGCCGCCGCACTCACTGCTGACCACAGAGCCCCCGTCCTGCGCTGACCACAGAGCCCCCGTCCTGCGCTGACCACAGAGCCCCGTCTTGCGCTGACCACAGAGCCCCCGACTTGCGCTGACCACAGAGCCCCCGTCTTGCGCTGACCACAGAGCCCCCGTCTTGCGCTGACCACAGAGCCCCCGTCCTGCGCTGACCACAGAGCCCCCGTCCTGCGCTGACCACAGAGCCGCCGTCCTCTGCTGACCACAGAGCCGCCGTCCTCTGCTGACCACAGAGCCGCCGTCCTCTGCTGACCACAGAGCCGCTGCACTCACTGCTGACCACAGAGCCGCTGCACTCACTGCTGACCACAGAGCCGCTGCACTCACTGCTGACCACAGAGCCGCCGCACTCACTGCTGACCACTCAGCCGCCGCACTCACTGCTGACCACTCAGCCGCCGCACTCACTGCTGAACACTGAGCCGCCGCACTCACTGCTGAACACTGAGCCGCCGCACTCACTGCTGACCACTGAGCCGCCGCACTCACTGCTGAACACTGAGCCGCCGCACTCACTACTACCCACTGACCCGCCCCACTCACTGCTACCCACTGAGCCACCCCACTCACTGCTAACCACTCACCCACCGCACTCACTGCTAACCACAGAGCCCCCGCCCTGCGCTCACCACAGAGCCCCCGTCCTGCGCTGACCACAGAGCCCCCGTCCTGCGCTGACCACAGAGCCCCCGTCTTGCGCTGACCACAGAGCCCCCGTCTTGCGCTGACCACAGAGCCGCCGTCCTGCGCTGACCACAGACCCACTGAGCCACCGTATACTCTGCTACCCACTGAGCCGCCTGTATACACACAATTAATTTCACCGCACTCCCCTAACTATTAGTAAATAAACTATATATAGATTCTAGACTACCCGATTCTTTAGAATCGGGCTCACAGCTAGTATATATATAAAAGTTCAAATCCCCCCCCTTTTCTTTATTCACAATAAAAGTATTAAAGAAAGGAAAAAAATACACTCGTTTGGTATGGCCGCGTTCAGAATCGCCCGATCTATCATCCTATTAAATCCATTAATGAGAGCCGTGAACTCCGTAACGGAAAAAAATGGTCCAAACGCCAAATTTCTGTTTATTTGGTCGCCGCAACATTTCTATAAAATGTAATAACGGACGATCAAAACTGCGGATCCCCCCAAAAATGGTATCATTAGAAACATCAGCTCAAGACGCAAAAAATAAACCACCACACAGCCATAGATCCCGAACAATGAGGAAACTACGGGTCGCAGAACATGGCGCAAAAAGTCCATTTTTGCTTTTTTTCAAACTTCAGAATTTTTTTTCACCCCCCAGATACCAGTAAAGGTAACATGTTTGGTGTCTACGAACTCGTACCAACCCGAGGCATCACCCCGTCATGTCAGTTTTACCATATAGGGAACATGGTGACTAAAATACCCAAAAAACAAATGTGTCATTGCACTTTTTTTGCAATTTCACTGCATTTAGAATTTTTTTGCAATTTCCCTGTACACTATATGGTAAAATAAATTATTGCATCTGAAAGTACAACTCGTCCCACAAAAAACAAGCCGTCATATGTCTGTATTGACGGAAAAATAAAAAAAGATATGGCTCTTGGATGCAGGGGAGCAAAAAACAAAAATGAAAAACGAAAAATTCCCGGGTCATGAAGGGGTTAATAGTAAGTCCCCAGGCCGTTATGTAGCATGCAAAAGAGAAGCTTTTATTATTCCAGGGAGCTGTCCATTGTGATGGGTGTCTCAGGGCTCATCTTCTTCTGATCGCCATTCTTCTTCTTGTGGATGATATGTGGCGCCCCTGCGTCCAGGAGGCCACAAAAGGGAACTGCAGCCAGGCAGGTAGGACAATTGTTGCACAACAACACCCTCACAGCCCACACAACCCACGTGCAGTAGATGGTAGCATCCAGCCCTAAGATTGGTGACTCTAGGCAAACGAGGGGTGGTGGATTTAAAGGAGTGGGTTGGGCACACATGTAGTCAGGTGACTTGACAGTAGAAATAGTGAGGGGGAGGAGGAAGGAGTTGAGTAGGCCCAGGGTGCTGACCAGCAAAGACCAAGATCAGCAGCAGGCTGAGAGACGTAGCACAGGCCAAGAGAGAACAGCGGAAGGTTGAGTTAAGCTGAGCAGGAGGAAAGGCTCACACGTCCTGTGAGTGTAAGGTGCAGGAGCGCAGAATCTGTACCGAGCCAGGGTGAGCCGGAGGAGAGAGAAAGCCCATCCGAAGCTGATACCACCAGGAGTGTGACAGAACAGAGAAGGGACGGTGTAACCCGGGCCCTAGACAGCAGCTGAAGCCACTGACTGCAGGCAGAGAAGTCCTCCTACCATACTGAGAGACGCAGAGGAAGGAGCCTGGTAGAGCCTCATATTGAAGGACTGCTGGAGGCTGGGTTGAGTAGAGTGTCGTCTCTAAAGGGGACCGTAGTTTTACCCAGCATCTCCAGATTAACCGACGGGGGGTTCTAGATCCAGACTGGGACCCCTACCCAAAAGGACAGGCCGCTCAGTGACGACGAGGAGGACCCAGAGGGGCCCGAGTCACCGCCATACTGTCCGGAGTTTCACACACAACCCGTAGAAACGGAGACCGTTAACAGCCCGGAAAGGACACGGAGACAGTGTGAGGGGTCAGAGAGAGAGGAGCCTGGCTGCAGAGAGTAAAAGGGAACCCAGAGAGGGAGAGTGAGCCCGTGTGTTAAGAACTGAACTTTGTAAAAACTGTACTGAACTGTAACTTGACTGAGAGCAGATGAAGTAAACACGGAGAACCCTGAATCTGCCTCTCTTGTCTGTTTCCACCTGAGCACCATTCTTCCCATACAGGATTACAACAGCCCTCCACCTGCAGAGCCACAGCCTGTCAGCACCAGCACTGAGGAGAGATTCCTGCAGCGTCTGCACAGTAAGTGTACCAAACACTCCACAATAAACTTTAACCCTTACTGCCCCGGGTAACACAGTTCTACCCACTGGAACTATCCCATCTAGCTGCTATTCCATCATCCCCGGAGGTTCTGCAGCAGCAGCGGCTCCATTACTTGCCGCATATAAGTGGGTGGCGTCACGACTGACAACCCCTGTAAATATCCCCTTTTATTGTCGAGCCAGGGACACGGTCCAGACCAGGACCACCCGTGACTTCCCCAGCAGAAAACCCGGTCCGGTACCGAGTACCCCCGTCCCCGTGGGCCCGACATGATACATCCTACATTATCCAGTCTCTTGGCATTCATTGTGCTCCTGCATATGCACGTTTTTCTCTGTTGAGGGCAGAGCAAAGTGCTGTAATGCACAGGTGTGGGGAAAGGTCAAACAATGCCCACGTACTGCGCACTCGCTCTTTCACCTTTTTGCATCCCTGCTTATTAAAGCACGTTGTAGCTGAGGGAAAAGAAAAGTACACATGGATAGGAGCACAATGCTGGAGACGGTCTGCGAGTGACGTGGGTCATGTCAATCACATGAAGCAGAGGAGGACGGCAGACAGCGGATAGGGAAATGTGCCTCAACAGTATTAACTCCAAAGTGCCGGTTCTACCTGTGCAACATGAGAACGAATGGATTTTCTAGCAAGTTTCTTCATGCATTAAAAATGTTATTTTTCCATTATGAGTTCCAATATCATGAATAATGCCTATAGTGATCCCTCATACCTGTGATATGAACTTACAGGACAGACCAAAAGTTTGGACACACCTTCTCATTCAAAGAGTTTGCTGTATTTTGATGACTATGAAAATTGTAGATTCACACTGAAGGCATCAAAACTATGAATTATCACATGTGGAATTATAGACTGAACAAAAAAGTGTGAAACTACTGAAAATATGTCTTATATTCTGGGTTCTTCCTTTTGCTTTGATTACTGCTTTGCACACTCTTGGCATTCTCTTGATGCTCTTCAAGAGGTAGTCACCGGAAATGGTCTTCCAACAGTCTTGAAGGAGTTCCCAGAGATGCTTAGCACTTGTTGACCCTTTTGCCTTCACTCTGCGGTCCAGCTCACCCCAAACCATCTCGATTGGGTTGAGGTCTGGTGACTGTGGAGGCCAGGTCATCTGGCGTAGCACCCCATCACTCTCCTTCTTGGTCAGATAGCCCTTATACAGCCTGGAGGTGTGTTTGGGGTCATTGTCCTGTTGAAAATTAAATGATGGTCCAACTAAACGCAATCCGGATGGAATAGCATGCCGCTGCAAGATGCTGTGGTAGCCATGCTGGTTCAGTATGCCTTCAATTTTGAATAAATCCCCAACAGTGTCACCAGCAAAGCCCCCCCACACCATCACACCTCCTCCTCCACACCCCACACCATCACACCTCCTCCTCCATGCTTCACAGTGGGAACCAGGCATGTGGAGTCCATCCGGTCACCTTTTCTGTGTCGCACCAAGACACGGTGGTTGGAACCAAAGATCTCAAATTTGGACTTATCAGACCAAAGCACAGATTTCCACTAATCTAATGTCCATTCCTTGTGTTCTTTAGACCAGACAAGTCTCTTCTGCTTGTTGCCTGTCCTTAGCAGTGGTTTCCTAGCAGCTATTCTACCATGAAGGCCTGCTGCACAATGTCTCCTCTTAACAGTTGTTGTAGAGATGTGTCTGCTGCCTGAACTCTGTGTGGCATTGACCTGGTCTCTAATCTGAGCTGCTGATAACCTGCGATTTCTGAGGCTGGTGACTCGGATGAACTTATCCTCCGCAGCAGAGGTGACTCTTAGTCTTCCTTTCCTGGGACGGTCCTCATGTGAGCCAGTTTCTTTGTAGCGCTTGATGGTTTTTGTAACTGCACTTGGGGACACTTTCAAAGTTTTCCCAATTTTTCAGACTGACTGACCTTCATTTCTTACAGTAATGATGGCCGCTCGTGTTTCTTGCCATAATACAAATTTTAACAGTCTATTCAGTAGGACGATCAGCTGTGTATCCACTAGACTTCTGCACAACACAACTGATGGTCCCAACCCCATTTATAAGGCAAGAAATCCCACTTATTAACCCTGACAGGGCACCTGTGAAGTGAAGACCATTTCCGGTGACTACCTCTTGAAGCTCATCAAGAAAATGCCAAGAGTGTGCAAAGCAGTGATCAAAGCAAAAGGTGGCTACTGTGAAGAACCTAGAATATAAGACATATTGTCAGTTATTTCACACTTTTTTGTTCAGTCTATAATTCCACATGTGATAATTCATAGTTTTGATGCCTTCAGTGTGAATCTACAATTTTCATAGTCATGAAAATACAGAAAACTCTTTGAATGGGAAGGTGTGTCCAAACGTTTGGTCCGTACTGTATATTCTGCCCAGTGGTGGCTTCCTATCGAGTCACAGAGGCAGCTATTTGGTCATGGTGGGTAAACGTCTCTCCACCCCTCCGTGCTGCAAATCCCGCCCTCCATGGTTCAAATTTCCCACCCCTCCTCTGGCCGGAGCTTGAGTGACAGCTGCACTTGCGCCTGCGCAGTTGAATGGGTGCCTGAGGTCCACAGAAGTGGTGAAGTCTTGCGAGACTTCGGCACTATGCACAGACACGTGTGCGGCTGTCACTCAAGCTCCGGCCAGAGGAGGGGTGGGAAATTTGGACCATGGAGGGCGGGATTTGCAGCAAGATGTTTACCCACCATGACTATATACCAGCCTCCGTGACTCAATAGGAGGCCATCGCTGTTCATATCACAGGTATGAGGGGTCAGTCTCGGCACATACAGGGGTTACTAGAACCCCATTTACATGATGGGTAACCTGGTGGGCATAGTATAAAATGCCCTGGGGGGGTGAGAGGTTCCCTTTAAATTTGCAGTGAAAAACAAATGACATATATGATGATGACTCACCGTGGCCGGGGACTCCGGTTTAGACAGGCGATGCTTCCTTCCTCCTTGTCACGGGTGGACCGTGCCTGCCGGTAGTGGGGCCCGGTTGAGTGCAGATCAAAAGAGTTGAAGACGTCTTGTGGGAACAGATTAAGGGGTTAATTGTTTCGTGATGCCACCTATGAGTAGTTCGGTAAGTCCTACCGACGCTGCGGGACCTCCGGGGGATGGATAGCAGCAAGATGGAACGCTCCCCACAGGCTGAGCGGTGATCCCCGGAGGCTGGAGCTGCATAAGATGTTCTGCGGCAGCTACGGTTACCTTGTGTGCGGACGAATGCAGTCATAAGGAAGCACGGACACTGTAAGTCTCTGTAACGGGTAATTTACTGTAACCAGCAGGCAGTACATGGTATACAGTTAACGGGTAGTGGACCGGGTGGACTCAGCAGCAATGGGTGTCCCTCAGAGATCCGCGGTGTTCCTCAATTCTAGCTAAGTGTTTTCCGTTGTCGCCCAGGAATACCAGGTCGGGTACGGGGAGGCTGCTTCAATGCCCTATCCATGATGTACGTTCTGGATGTTTTGGGGAGCCTTGGATCCCTCGGTGGGTACACTGCTGGTTAGACGACTGGAAGTTGGCTGGTGATGGGGTGCTCCTGTGAAGCTGCTCCTCCACTCTTCTGGTTCGCGTAGCAGAGGTGAACTGCTGCCAGATTCGGTACCAGTGAACCGGCTGTGAGTTGGGCACGGGAGTCTTTTGGAACCCGTGGTTGGTGATGCCCGATCCCGGTTGTTCAGGCCTCAGGTGCTGACACCCGACCGGCCCCCGCTCCTACGTTACTCCTCTTTCTAGACTCCTCTCCTAATTGTGTTAACCTCTCCTACACACTTCCCTTGCACTCCGCCCACCAGGACCTTGATTGGCCCTCTATGCTAAGTGAGGCATGCAGGATATGGATTTCTGAGTTAACCACATAACTGCTGGGTCAGAGAATATTGCTGCTGCATTTATGGCTGCAATACCCTCCTGTGATGCACTCGTTGCGGTGCGCCACAATGATAACAAACCATTACAATGTATACAATTCATGCTGAATCTTATTGTTGTGTCGCAGAAGGCATCATGGAGAATATGAGGATGAGCGATCGTGACTCCTTCGCTGGTAGACTCATTGCATTACGTTCATGCGTCCGTCTTGCACCAATTTCTCAGGCAAATTTCTTCCATGCAATTTGTCATTTATAAATGAAAATACCCGAACAATAACATTATATAACACACTGACAATACACATAAGAAGGACAGGTGGTGTAACACGTTCCTGTAATATCACATTCAGCATGGATGATGGGTGACTGTCAGCATGCAAAAATGACACATTTACGGTAGCAAAGTCACCTATAGCACAAGCCTGGCATAGTGCCCGGCACATGCCTACCCATGAGGAGTCTTGTTCTACCATACTTCACATTTAACCCTGATTTTTGCTTTGAAGAAATTCTCAGCATATTTCCTTCATGACTATAAGGAACATATGTCTCAAAAAAGCATCTTTGTCACATTGATAGATTGCTGGCATTGGCAAATAAAGGGTTTCAGATACACTACCGTTCGAACGTTTGGGGTCACCCAGACAATTTTGTTTTCAATGAAAACTCGCACTTTTATTTATCAAATGAGTTGCAAAATGAATAGAAAATGTCATCCAGACATTGACTAGATAGCCTTCATTTCTAAGGACAAGAATAGACTCCAGATTCTCAACTAACTGAAAGGAAGGTCAGTTTTATAGCTTCTCTAATCAGCCAAACCGTTTTCAGCTGTGCTAATGACTCACCGTGGCCGGGTCTTCACGTCGCAGGCGTTTGCTTCTCCTGTCACGGAACTGCGCCTGCGGCTGTGGGGCCCGGTGGTCCAGATCAATAGAGGTTGGCTGAACAGATAAGAGGTTAATATTCTTGTCGTGACACCACATGCGGGAATTCCGGTGATTTCACCAGCACTGCTTGGGCCTCCAGGGAATGGACAGCAGCAAGATGGGGCGTCCCCACAGGACGAGCGGGAGTCCCCGGGGCCAGGAGCTGCACTGGATAGTGCGTGGCAGCTCAGCGATTCTTAGTATGTGGAGCTAACAGTTCTGAAGAAGCACGGACACCAGTAGTCTCTGTAACGGGTCTTTTACTGTAACCGGCAGATGATACAGGGTATACAGGTAAGGGGTAACGGACTGGGGGGTCCCAGCAATGACTGGTGGGGTTTCAGAGCTCCACGGTGTTCCTCCGTTCCTATTCTGTCCTAATTTGGTTGCCGACGTC
Organism: Allobates femoralis; assembly: GCA_033576535.1. Lineage (NCBI taxonomy): Eukaryota > Metazoa > Chordata > Amphibia > Anura > Aromobatidae > Allobates > Allobates femoralis. The sequence goes on from JARQOC010000004.1 coordinate 2,963,703, forward strand.
GCCTTGGTGTGCCAAGTTCGGGTACAGAAGGGGCTACTTCAATTTCCCTGCCGGTGTATACAGTCTGGTGTGAGGGGAGACAAATTCCTTTCAGTGGGTACTCCGCTGGCAAGACGGCTCTAATTGCGGCTGCAGTGAGGTGCTCCTAGAGAGCCAGTCCTCCACTTCTGGTTTGCTGAGCAGTGATGAACAACTTGCTAGCTTCGGAACCAGTGATCTGGTTGTAGATTGGCGAGGGTATATTTGGACCCGTTTAGATGGTCGCCCAGGTTCCAGTTGTGGGGCACTGGGTAGTGGCGCCAACCGGTAGGTGGTCTCCAGGGCTGCACGGAACTGTGCAGAGCCCTCGTCTCCTACGTTCCTCTCCCCGACGACTTCTCTCCTACTTCTCCTACACTCTACTCCTACACTCCGCCCACCAGGACCTTACTGGCCCTCTATACTAGCGAAGCATGTAGGGTATGGAGCTCTCCTGTGACGTACTCGTTGCGGGGCACCACACTAACATACTTGTGCAAGGGTTTTCTAGGGTTTTCTAAACATCCATTAGCCTTCTTACAGTTAGGCAAGCTTCACACCATGGTTTTTACCTTACCGGTATGAACTGGGCTGAACCTGATAAGGTTTTGCCCCCATGTATCCCCATGATGGCGGTTTGGTGCTATTTGGCCATCTGTTTTTGGGATTTTTCTCCCTGATCCGATTTTGTCCGGTTTTGCATCAGACACAAAATTGGAGTCAGCGTCATTTTTTGTGTCTGGTGCAAAAAAACGAACAAAACCGGATCCTCGCAGATCCGGCAGACATGGGAGTCTATGGGTGCCGAAATTGCCCCAGATACGACAAAAAATCGGATCGTTTCCTGGATGCCTTGTATTGAACAGCGCCGGCCCTGAAATGCAGCCTCGCTCATTCAGCACCATGGACAGCAACAGCGTTTCAGAGCCACCGCTGAACATTCAGCACCATGGAGAGCTCCACTGCGCAGATGGCTGAAATGTCAGCACCGCGGACAGCAGCAGACACGAGCACAAACGAACCCTGCAAACAACAGAATCGGAGGGCATAGTTGCTCACACTTTGTGCTCATCTGGGGCTGTCAGGTTCTGTCTGGTGCATCCTGCAAAACACTGGACAGAACCTGACAGCCGAAAACCGTGGTGTGAAGCCGGTCTTAGCAAACACAATGCACCATTAAAACACTGGAGTGGTATTTGTTGGAAATGGGCCTCCTCCTTCTAATTTTTGGCAGCACTTGCACTTTTTCAGTCTAGGAGTGCCTCTATCTAACATCATGTGTAGGGATTAGGGATTAGTGAAATATTTGGACTCACTGTAGTCGTAACGAGTAGGTCCTGATACTCGCATATTCGTTACAAGTAGCGAGTCCAATGTAAGTCAATGGGAAATGTGAGTAATGCGAGTAATTTTCTACTGGACTCTACAAAGCGATCTGGGGTCCGGAGGAAAAGACTGAAATGGATGCAGGATTGTTTAAAAGCCGGGCGGTTAAAAAGCATGATGCATGCTCCCCACCCGGTGCCTTGCTCCATTCCTGATCCTCCATTCTCCGCCAGGTCCTCTGCCTCCAACCAATTTTCTTAAAAAGCCTGCCATCTTTTTCAAATTTACCGCCGGCTATTTCAGTCAGCTGATGCATCAGCTGATCGTTGGAAATAGCCGGTGGTAAATTTGAAAAAGTGGGCGGGTGCGCTTCTAGCAGGCGGAGGGGAGGCGGAGAACAGGGTGGTAAGCGGAGGATCAGGCAGGGAGTAGAAAATCGGTTAGGGCGGAGGACCGGGCGGGGAATGGATGAGCGTAAGGAGAACAGGCAGGGAGCAAAACATCAGGAGAGGAGTATGCATCAGCTGATTGTTTGAAAATTTGAAGAAGCGGGCGGGTGCGCTTCCAGCAGACGGAATGGTGAGCTTCAGAATCCCTCCTTCATAGTGTCTGACCAAGTCACACACACCACCTATCCTGAGAAGGGAGTAAAGTGAAATGTTACAATTCCTTTTAGCCGTGACTACTGGCCGGAGTAGTTGTATTTCCCCCTCTACTATGTCGTAGTCAGAGGTGATGGAGAAATATGGAAAGAGATGGAGGCTATGAAGGGGCAGAGGAGGCATTTTTATCCCTCTTTTTAATTTTGCCTTATATACAAGTCATTATACAGGAAAGAATATTTCCTACTATTTTTGCCTGGAAAATTAATTTTATCTTCGGTTTTGTAGGTTTTATTGTCAGTCTGCAAAAGTAGAGTAATAATGCGACAACATTGGGAGTCAAAGATCCATCTAGGGATCTTCCCCACCCTGTTCTCATTCCATTCCAGCAATTTTACTGCCCCCGCCCCCACACCTCCCGGTAGGGTTGTCAGTAACAATGCTTGAGTTTCCCATTGACTTCCATTATACTCGTTACTCAAGTTGACCCTGCCCAAAGGTCCAACCTGGTTGAGCAGGTGCTCACTCATCACTAATACACACATTTCTCACATATACAGTGGGGAAAAAGTATGTAGTCAGCCACCAATTGTGCAGGTTCTCCCGCTTATAGAGATGAGGTCGGCCGGGAATTGACATCATAGGTGACCCCAACTATGAGACAAAATGAGAAAACTAATCCTGATAATCGCATTGTCTGATTAAGAAAAGTTTGGTGGAGAATAAGTATTTGGTCACCTACAAACAAGTAAGATTTCTGGCTCTCACAGACCTGTAACTTCCTCTATAAGAGGCTCCTCTGTCCTCCATCATTACCTGTAGTACTGGCACCTGTGTGACCTTGTTATCAGTATAAAAGACGCCTGTCTACAACCTCACACAGTCACACTCCAACCTCCACTATGGGGAAGACCAAAGAGCTGGAGAAGGACTCCAGAAACAACATTGTATCCCTGCACCAGGCTGGGAAGACTGAATCTGTAATAGGCAAGAAGCGCGGTGTGAAGAGATCAACTGTGGAGCAATAACAAGACAATGGAAGACAGAAAAGATCACTGATAATCTGCCTCCATCTGGTGGATCCACACAAGATCTCAAAATGATCTCATGAACGGTGAGCAAAAATCCAGACCCATACGAAGGGACTTAGTGAATGACCTACAGAGAGCTGGGACCAACATTACACCAGCTACTATCGGTAACACACTACACCACCAGGACTCAGATCCTGCAGTGCTAGACGTGTCCCCCTGCTGTACATGTCCGGGCTTGTCTGAGGTTTGCTAGAGAGCATTTGGATGATCCAGAAGATTAGTGGGAGAATGTCATATGGTCAGATGAAACCAAAGTAGAACTGTTTTGTAGAAACACAACTCGTATTGCTTGGAGGAGAAAAAATGGTGAGTTGCATCCAGAGAACACCATACCTACTGTGACGCATGGGGGTGGCAACATCATACTTCGGGGCTCTTTCTCTGCCAAGGGACCAGGACGACTGATCGGTGCACATGAAAGAATGAATGGGGCCATGTATCTTGAGATTTTGAGTGCAAACCTCCTTCCATCAGCAAGGGCATTGGAGATGAAACGTGGTTGGGTCTTTCAGCATGACAATGATCCCATGCACACTGCCAGGCCAACGAAGAAGTCGTTTCGTAAGAAGCATTTCAAGGTCCTAGAGTGGCCTAGTCAGTCTCCAGATCTAAACCCTATAGAAAGGAGGGAGTTGAAAGTCCGTGTTGCCCAGTGACAGCCCCAAAACATCACTGCTCTAGAGGAGATCTGCATGGAGGAATGGGCGACATACCAGCACCGGTGTGCGCCAACCGCGTGAAGACTTACAGAAGACGTCTCACCTCTGTCATTGCCAACAAAGGAGATAGAACAAAGGATTGAGATGAACTTTTGCTATTGACCAAATACTTATTTTCCACCAAAATGTGAAAAAAATGTCTTTCTAAATCGGACAATGTGATTGTCAGGATGTGTTTTCTCATTTTGTCTCAGTTGAGGTCACCTATGATGTCAATTAGCGGCCGACCTCATCTCTATAAGTGGGGGAACCTGCACAATTGGTGGTGACTACATACTTTTCCCCCCACTGTACTCCATATATTTCTGAATCTTCTACCCCTCCATGTTACAAGAGGGAAACACTAAATCACTACTGGAATTGAGCCCCCTGTGTACAAGAATAGAACAACCACCATTACCGTGTATTCTATTACATATCTATAGGTGTCAGTTACGTTATCGCCTTTTATCAGGGCCATGTTTGATGTAATATTTGCCTCTTATGTATTTTTCTTCTTTTTGACATTATCTTATGTAAATATAAATCTAACATTATATTAGTGTAAGGAGAGGGAGAGTCGGGATACTGAGACAAGCCATAATGTCCGCTTATTTGCTCAATCTTTGCAGGGTTCTGCTTTTGTTTTTTATCTTTATTGTTATCTGTAGTTTACAATAATGGAAAAATACATTTTTCAGATTAAACAGGTTCACACGCACATATTTCAGTGTCCATATACAAACCACAATGACTGGACTAACTGCAGGCTGTCACACTGTAGAGAGATCAGCTTTATTCTAGGGCTGTCACACTGTAGAGAGATCAGCTTTATTCTAGGGCTGTCACACTGTAGAGAGATCAGCTTTATTCTAGGGCTGTCACATATTTCAGTGTCCATATACAAACCACAATGACTGGACTAACTGCAGGTCAACTGACAAGTACTTACAGCCTCATGGATCGGGCATTGAGGCCCATATACGAATCATGTGACATACCGCATTCTCTGGACTCAGACCAGTGATCTCTAGATACGTGGTTGGTTTCCCTTCCTGCTGAGTCACAGCCTGCTCAGTCTATGTCCACCTGCGGGTGATTCTTTTATCTTTTCTTCTTTCCTATTTTGTCTCTGTCCTATCACATCCAAGGTGGGGCTATTTATACTCTTCTTTCACCAGCCTTTGCTGGCTATATTTCTATGTAGATTTCCACTAACAAGTTTCAGCATTGTTGCTAAGGGATTTTGCCTGTTAGGCCATGGTCACACAATTAATATTTGGTCAGAATTTCACATCAATATTTGTAAGCCAAAATCATGAGTGGATGACAAATGTATAATAATGATGTGAAATACTGACCATGTGACTGTGGCCTTAGGCAGAGACCAATGTTGTATTTGCTTCTTCCCACACCTTTCTTCTTTTTTAAGCCTGGTTTGTAGAAGGTTACCCTTGCTTTCATTTATTACCCCCCCCCCACCCACCCTGCGCATGTGCCTTAGTTCTTCTAAACTTGGGTCCTCAGCTACCTCTACACACTTTATATCTATTATTTAGTTGTATGTAGCATCCTTCCCTCTAGTTTCTGAGGAGGAACAAGAAACAGCTTGACGGCCTTTTAGGGAATCAGGTCCAAGCTGTGGATTCTAGTATTACGGCTAGGGAAGTTTTATTAACCAGTAAGGAACCAGTAAAGTGTGGGTGCGGCTGCAGTGGTTAAGGTTTAATTTACCCCTGTACATGAGTTGATATGTGAATAGCACCGTGAAATGTGGTCTTGGGAACCGAGTCATATGTGATACATTGCTGCTGACCTTCATACTCCATTGCTGCTTTGAGGAAGTTCAGAGAAGAGCGACCAGAATGGTGACCGGTATGCAAACCATGTCCTATGAGGAACAGCTACAGGATTTGAGAATGTTTAGCTTGTCAAAAAGAAGACTGAGAGGAAACTTCATTTCTGTCTACAAATATCTCAAGAGCTTTCACACTGCAGAGGAATCCGTCTTATTCTAGGGTTGTCACACTGTAAAGGGATCAGCTTTATTCTAGGGCTGTCACACTGTAGAGAAATCAGATTTATTCTAGGGCTGTCACACTGTAGAGGAATCAGTCTTATTCTAGAGCTATCACACTGTAGAGGGATCAGCTTTATTCTAGGGCTGTCACACTGTAGAGGGATCAGCTTCATTCTAGGGCTGTCACGCTGTAGAGGGATAAGCTTTATTCTAGGGCTGTCATACTGTAGAGAAATTAACTTTATTCTAGGGTTGTCACACTGTAGAGGGATAAGCTTTATTCTAGGGCTGTCATACTGTAGAGAAATTAACTTTATTCTAGGGTTGTCACACTGTAGAGGGATCAGCTTTGTTCTAGGGCAGTCACACTGTAGAGGGATCAGCTTTATTCTAGGGCTGTCACACTGTAGAGGGATCAGCTTCATTCTAGGGCTGTCACGCTGTAGAAGGATAAGCTTTATTCTAGGGCTGTCATACTGTAGAGAAATTAACTTTATTCTAGGGTTGTCACACTGTAGAGGGATAAGCTTTATTCTAGGGCTGTCATACTGTAGAGAAATTTACTTTATTCTAGGGTTGTCACACTGTAGAGGGATCAGCTTTATTCTAGGGCAGTCACACTGTAGGAGAATCAGCTTTATTCTCATTTTCACAAGGAAAGAGTAGAAGCAATGTGATGAAAATGAATGAGAGCAGACACAGATAATAGAAAAGCTTCTTGATGGTGAGGGTGATCAGTGGGTGGAACAGGCAGCCACCAAAGGTGGTGAGTTCTCTTCCAATGGAAGTTTTCACACAGAGGCTGGACAGACATCTGTCTGGGATGATTTAGTAAATCCTGCTTTGAGTAGGGGGTTGGACCAGATGAGCCAGGATGTTCCTTTACATAATGACCCAGAAGGTCCTTCACACAATGACCTGGAAGATTCCTTCACATGGTGTCCCGGGGGGTCCCTTCACACAATGACAATGGCAGTTCCTTCACACAATAACCCAAGAGGTCCCTTCACACGATGACCCGGGAGATTCCTTCACATGATGATCAGGAGGTTCCTTCACACAATGACCCAGGAGGTTCCTTCACACAATGACCCAGGAGGTTCCTTCACACAATGACCCAGGAGGTTCCTTCACACAATGACCCAGGAGTTCCCTTCACACGATGTTCCAGGAGATTCCTTCACACAATGACCCAGGAGTTCCCTTCACACAATGACCCAGGAGGTCCCTTCACATGATGATCAGGAGGTTCCTTCACACAATGACCCAGGAGGTTCCTTCACATGATGATCAGGAGGTTCCTTCACACAATGACCCAGGAGGTTCCTTCACACAATGACCCAGGAGTTCCCTTCACACGATGTTCCAGGAGATTCCTTCACACAATGACCCAGGAGTTCCCTTCACACAATGACCCAGGAGTTCCCTTCACACGATGATCAGGAGGTCCCTTCACACTATAACCCAGGAGATCCTTTCATGTGATTACCTGGTAGGTCTCTTCACACAATGACACAAGAGGTCCAATCACGTGATGACAATGGCAGTTCCTTCACGCAATAACCCAAAAGGTCCCTTCACACGATGACCCAGGAGGTCCCTTCACACGATGACCCAGGAGGTCCCTTCACACAATGACCCAGGAGGTCCCTTCACACGATGACCCAGGAGGTCCCTTCACACAATGACCCAGGAGGTCCCTTCACACAATGACCCAGGAGGTCCCTTCACACAATGACCCAGGAGGTCCCTTCACACGATGACCCAGGAGGTCCCTTCACACGATGACCCAGGAGGTCCCTTTACATAATGACCCAGGAGGGCACTTCTCACCATGACCCAGGAGGGCCCTTCACACTATGACCCAAGAGGTCCCTTCACACAATGACCCAGGAGGTCCCTTTACATAATGACCCAGGAGGGCACTTCTCACCATGACCCAGGAGGGCCCTTCACACTATGACCCAGGAGGTCCCTTCACACTATGACCCAGGAGGTCCCTTCACCCAATGACCCAGGAGGTCCCTTCACACAATGACCCAGGAGGTCCCTTTACATAATGACCCAGGAGGGCCCTTCTCACGATGACCCAGGAGGTCCCTTCACACTATGACCCAAGAGGTCCCTTCACACAATGACCCAGGAGGTCCCTTTACATAATGACCCAGGAGGGCACTTCTCACCATGACCCAGGAGGGCCCTTCACACTATGACCCAGGAGGTCCCTTCACACTATGACCCAGGAGGTCCCTTCACACAATGACCCAGGAGGTCCCTTCACACAATGACCCAGGAGGTCCCTTCACACAATGACCCAGGAGGTCCCTTTACATAATGACCCAGGAGGTCCCTTCATACGATGACCCAGGAGGTCCCTTTACATAATGACCCAGGAGGGCCCTTCACACAATGACCCAGGAGGTCCCTTTACATAATGACCCAGGAGGTCCCTTCACACAATGACCCAGGAGGTCCCTTTACATAATGACCCAGGAGGGCCCTTCTTACGATGACCCAGGAGGTCCCTTTACATAATGACCCAGGAGGGCCCTTCTTACGATGACCCAGGAGGGCACTTCCAACTGTACCATTATATGATTCTATGATTGATGTTTAGTTTTACATGTGATTGACTTCAGAACTTGCTCTTGTAAACTAATAATGAAAAATCCTCTTAGAGTTGAGTACACAGCTAACAATACAGCTATAAATAAAGCCAGATCAATGTGTTAGGCTACATATACTAGACATCTGTTTAGGGTCACAACCATTTTACTTAATAAGGAATCTGTCATGTTCCCAAATGCTATTATCCTGCAGATATGGGGTCACACGCACTACACATGTAAAGACTCTAACATTCAACGACGGCTCCTTTTTGTCATCAACGCCACCTGGAGCCTAACAATGGCCTCCGTCTGTGCCATATACAGTAGCCTATGTACAGAAAAACGTATATATCGGTCTCCGGGGCGGTAGAGATCGGGGAGATCGGTAGTAGCAGCTCTGGGTGGAGATCGCAGCTAATAGGAGGCAGAAGGACCTGTCATCGCCTGGTAACCGACAAACAGCTCCAGGACCTGCGGTGACGCATTTCCGGGACCCGGAAGATACACGACGGTAGCAGAGAGATCTTACCAGCGGAGCCCCAGGCTGGGCTTGAACACACAGTTACGTGAGGCACTGTCTGTGCAGGCATGACCAGCATCTGCCAGAACTGTGTGTATTACCACAGCTCCTGAGAGCAGCTGAAAACATAAACTGTACAATGTGATAGCAGAGAAGGGGTTAACAGAGATGTGAGTGAGCTGTGTGGAGACAGATGAGGAGTTTGCTCTCTTCCTGGCCTTCTGACATTGCTTAGCAACTGTGCTGAGTAATCTGATACATAGTTTCCTCACCAGCTGCCCCGTATTCACTGAAGACGGATCTGACTGATAATGAACATATGTCTGCTTCACACACAGTGCAGTGGGGACACCTGGTGGAAGGTTTATGAACGGCTTTCAATCAGAATTTTCTAATGAAGTATAACAGAAAGTTTATATAATCACTTGCTCTACATTATTAATAAATAACAATTTAAATGGCGGTTACACTTTAATATTTATTTACTACCTTTACACCCCTATGATATACTGTTTTGTACATTACATCTTCACACTTTCTGTACTCACCGTCTCAGGTCACGCTCTGTATGGTTCACTACCCAAGGGCATCCTTGTAGAGCGTTAATCAAGGTATAAAACTCAGTTCTCTTCAAGCTAGAAGGAGAAAAATATTACCATGAAATCCATTCTAAAATATATAACATATAGCATATAACAATGTTCTGATCAGTTATTTTGGTTTGCAGCGATAGCGATAACCAGCGTAAGACACAGACTATATATACACAAAGCCAATCCCTCCAATTACTAGTAATTGTCCTGGTTAGAGATTTGTGATCCATGATCGTCAGTGCTATATTTCCTTAGTCCGCTGCTGTTGCTGATTCTGTGCTGGGCGGCTCTGCAGGTGGGGAGTGAGTCGTAGCTCAGTGGGAGGTGGAGGAGTGTGTCTGATCGTTCTGCTCTCTACCCCCACAGCCTTAAGTAGTTCAGCTTCCCTCCACCAGATGTCACATATTCAGTTCATTTCTAACCTAGGACCCGTGCTGTGAAGTTGTGCTCTGCTGAGCTGTGCTGTTGCTGCCATAGACTGTCATTTGAAGCATCTGGGTTTTCCTAATCCGTGGGTGGAGGTAGGGGCTTTTAGCTAGGGCTTTTAAGGAGCTTAGAAGTGTGGCGATTCAGACCTCCTCACCTTCAGAGGTACCTCCGAGAGCAGGGCGAGCCAAGGACCTCCAGCATAAGGGTCAGATTAGCTAATTATAAATCCCTTTCACCCACCTTACCCTCCGGTTTTCTAATTCCCATACTTCTTAAGAGTGACAGATGCTTGATGGTGACAGACGCACATGTCTCGTGCTGATTTCTACTACAGGATCATTAAAGGGCCAAGTCATAAGGTAATGGTAAGACAAGACGAGTCTATAAAGAAGCATGGTATATCATAATTTGGAAATGAAGAAAGAGCTAACACTCCATCTGACTCTTGTCCAGCTATGACCTCCTGGTGTATACAGGTAATTCAACTGGAATGTCTGCTGGAAAGGAGACACAAGGTGTGGGTTCAGTGTATACAAGAGGCTGAGAAGCGACACTATACACAGTAGACAGGAGGACACCGGCTCCAGATGTGAACATTTGGGGTTTTGTGCGTGGAGCTATTGGGAGAGCATCTGGAAATTTACACCCGGTTCTGTGGGTGACACCGTCTCTGTGATGCTCAATGACCCTGGTGCCAGACGGACCCTCATCTGCCCTGAATTAGTGTTCCCTGAAGACCTTATGCCTGAAAAGATGCTTACTGTTACTGGGATTAAGGGTGTCCGCTGACCTTCACCAGTGACCGGAGTTCTCCTAGATTGGGTGCTGATCAGTGGTTGAGGAGAGTTGTGGTTTCCAAGAACCTCCCCAAAAATGTTTTATTGGGGACCAATTTGGGACGGTCGGTTGCTCAATACGTTCTTGACAACATTCCCTGATTTGATTGTTCATGTTAACCAAATGCTGATAACATGGATATCAATGTTGTACATCATTTGGGTTTTTATGCAGGTGTAGGTCATACATAAATTTGGAGGCAAAAATATAGTCCAAAAATATGGTATGTAAAAATGACTGATATCTAATAAACACATATTCTGAGGTGACATCAGGAAGATATAGTTACCTGTAGGATTGTCCCATATATTAATTGGAGCATTTCCCTCCCCCAAAAATTGTACAGGTCAAGCAGTTTTCTTTTGATTTCCTTTGATTTTATATAACTGTATATACTGTATTGATCCAGCCCCATTTGTTATATGTCTTGTATATTTTTATAAACCCGGCTTTTTTTTTAGATTAAATATATAAAATGTAATAGCTATGTTCTTGTTGCTCAATAAACCGCATCCCTGAAAGTCATGAGGCCAAACATTACCAGTATTGGGCGTCCAGTCGGCCTCTATATGATTGGTAGCGGCAGCTTATTTTTCTTGGGTTATAGCAGAGTTGGGCAGTGACCTTACCGAAGTACTTCTACAGTCGAAACCATCCACTATATAAAATGACACGTGTTCATTAGTGATGAGCGAGTACTAAAATGCTCGGGTGCTCGAAGCTCGGGCCGAACATCCCGAGATACTCGTGTACTCGGCCCGAGTACCGAGCCCAATGTTATCCTATGGGAGACCCGAGTATTTTTATGAAATGACTGCCGGCTGCCTGGAAAAACCCTAAAAATGTCACAAAAGTCTCAGAAGAGTGCTCAAATGACAAGGCAACACCATGGGGAAGAGCACTGGAAGCATTTCTCACTCAAAAGTCACAGCTGTGAACAATCTTGTCCGAGTTTCACGCCAATTTTACGGAGTCTCCAGAAAACCTTCCAAAATGACACCAAAATGAATATTTAGGGTGGAAATGTTAAGGGCACATACCCAATAGTGAGATACAGCTGGTGTATGTCACTTTTTGTGATTACATGAAAGATTTTACGTGAAAACATTGTGCGACACTCCGATGTCCCTGAGAAGAGACGTACATGAAGGCCTCTTGACATAATGTGCCCATTTTGAGGAACTGGGTGTATTGTAGTATCTTCCTTTGCCAGGGCAGTCCAAAATTTGGAGTTTCACCAATGCCCCTGGATAGAGACGTGCATGAGGGCCTGTAAACAAGAACTGGGTGTATTGTAGTATAGGCCTTTGGCAGGGCAGCCAAAAATTGGGAGGTTCAACAATGACCCATGCTTACAGACATGTAGTAGGGCCTGTAACCCTCAAGTGGGTGTATTGTAGTATAGCCCTTTGGTCAGGGCAGCCAAAAATTGGGAGGTTCAACAATGACCCATGCTTACAGACATGTAGTAGGGCCTGTAACCCTCAAGTGGGTGTATTGTAGTATAGCCCTTTGGTCAGGGCAGCCAAAAATTGGGAGGTTCAACAATGACCCATGCTTACAGACATGTAGTACGGCCTGTAAACCTCAAGTGGGTATATTGTAGTATAGCCCTTTGGCAGGGCAGCCAAAAATTGGGGGCTCCACATTGTCCCTGGATAGAGACGTGCAGGAGGGCCTGTAACCCTCAAGTGGGTGTATTGTAGTATAGCCCTTTGGTCAGGGCAGCCAAAAATTGGGAGGTTCAACAATGACCCATGCTTACAGACATGTAGTAGGGCCTGTAACCCTCAAGTGGGTGTATTGTAGTATAGCCCTTTGGCAGGGCAGCCAAAAATTGGGAGGTTCAACAATGACCCATGCATACAGACATGTAGTAGGGCCTGTAAACCTCAAGTGGGTGTATTGTAGTATAGCCCTTTGGTCAGGGCAGCCAAAAATTGGGAGGTTCAACAATGACCCATGCTTACAGACATGTAGTAGGGCCTGTAAACCTCAAGTGGGTGTATTGTAGTATAGCCCTTTGGCAGGGCAGCCAAAAATTGGGAGGTTCAACAATGACCCATGCTTACAGACATGTAGTAGGGCCTGTAACCCTCAAGTGGGTGTATTGTAGTATAGCCCTTTGGCAGGGCAGCCAAAAATTGGGAGGCTCCACATTGTCCCTGGATAGAGACGTGCAGGAGGGCCTGTAAACCTGATGTGGGTGTATTGTAGTATAGCCCTTTGGCAGGGCAGCCAAAAATTGGGAGGCTCCTCTTTGTCCCTGGATAGAGACGTGCAGGAGGACCTGTAACCCTCAAGTGGGTGTATTGTAGTATAGCCCTTTGGTCAGGGCAGCCAAAAATTGGGAGGCTCCTCTTTGTCCCTGGATAGAGACGTGCAGGAGGGCCTGTTAACAAGAACTGGGTGTATTGTAGTATAGCCCTTTGGTCTGGGCAGCCAAAAATTGGGAGGTTCAACAATGACCCATGCATACAGACATGTAGTAGGGCCTGTAACCCTCAAGTGGGTGTATTGTAGTATAGCCCTTTGGCAGGGCAGCCAAAAATTGGGAGGTTCAACAATGACCCATGCATACAGACATGTAGTAGGGCCTGTAAACCTCAAGTGGGTGTATTGTAGTATAGCCCTTTGGCAGGGCAGCCAAAAATTGGGAGGCTCCACATTGTCCCTGGATAGAGACGTGCAGGAGGGCCTGTAAACCTGAAGTGGGTGTATTGTAGTATAGCCCTTTGGCAGGGCAGCCAAAAATTGGGAGGCTCCACAATGAGCCATGCATTCAGACATGCAGGAGGGCCTGTAAACCTGAAGTGGGTGTATTGTAGTATAGCCCTTTGGCAGGGCAGCCAAAAATTGGGAGGCTCCACAATGAGCCATGCATTCAGACATGCAGGAGGGCCTGTAACCCTCAAGTGGGTGTATTGTAGTATTGCCCTTTAGCAGGGCAGCCAAAAATTGGGAGGCTCCACATTGTCCCTGGATAGAGACGTGCAGGAGGGCCTCAAAACATTTTTCCCATTGAAAAGGAGCGGGTCTCCTGTCGTTGTAATGCCCATTCTAAAAGAATGGGCGAAAAAAAATACCACTGCGGGTATACCTCAAACAACAGCCTAACTATTGTAACGGTCATCATGGTGGCTCATGAGGAGAAGGAGGAGCTGTCCAGCGATTAGCCAAAGTCCAGAAGTGTGTACCCATGGATGAGTGGAGGTACATGGCAAATTCACAGAACAAAATTTAAATTCAGTTGTCATTTGCTGGTGGTGTGGTGAAGTCTGGCCCAATTCAACCCTTGTTCATCTTGATCAGAGTCAGCCTGTCAGCATTTTCAGTTGACAGGCGGGTGCGTTTATCAGTAATGATTCCACCTGCGGCACTGAAAACACGCTCTGACAATACACTAGCGGCAGGGCAGGCTAGGACTTCCAAGGCGTAGAGAGCCAATTCATGCCACGTGTCCAGCTTGGAGACCCAATAATTGAAAGGCACAGAGGAATCTCGCAGTACAGTTGTTCGATCTGCAAGGTACTCCTTCAGCATCTGGCCAAACTTAGCATTTCTTGTGGCACTACCCCGCACCTCAGGGGCTGTGGTACGTGAGGGGCTGAGAAAACTGTCCCACATTGTAAAGAGTGTTCCCCTACCTCTGGCGGATTGGACTTGTGCCCCTCTCCGCCGTACGCCTTGGTTGTCCACCGAGCACTGGACACACTGCAAAGCACTGGACACACAGTAGAGCACTAGACATCCTTCGATGGCTGTGGGCCCCAGGATGCTGTATATTTGCCCCTGACAGGGGCCCCCTGTGTGCTCTGACCCCCCCTCCCTCCTAACCTGAGTGGCACACGCATTTTACAATGCCCGTCTGTACTGAGCTGGCAGCAGAACTCTATGATCTCTTGCACCTCCAGCACTTCCTGCAGGAGATCATAGAGTTCTGCTGCCAGGTCAGTGCAGAAAGGCATTGTGATGTGCATCTGCCACACAGGTTAGGAGGGAGACAGGGGGTTGGAGCACACCGGGGGCCCCTTTCAGAGGCAAATATACAGCATCCAGGGCCCCACAGCCATCGGAGGTTGCGGTGCAAGCGCATGGCAGGGGACGCTGTCCTGCGGCAGACAGCATAGGGCCCCCTAGGCACTTCAGGGCCCAGACACTTGCCCGGGTGCGCCAGGTGCTGACGCCAGCCCTGTTGTACAGCCATATCTTCATTATTATTGAAATGATCCTTGATGTGAAGACCTCGTCCAGTGACTTCATTGTTTATTTGCCCATAGCTTTTCTCCATTGCTGCAACTTGATTGATCATTGATCGGAGTAGGTTGAAGTCCTTTAACACTTCCAGTTTATCCACCACTTCTTATTCATTGCCGTCCATCTCAAGTGTCCCTTTCATACCTGGTAGTGCTCAATATCTTGGTCTTCTTTGTGTTTAGTCCCATGCACCAGCTTTCCATCATGACTCTTAGGCTGGTTTCACATTGCGTTTTAGTTGCTGTCCAATGAAAATCGGACAGCATCGGATCCAAACTGATCCCTGCAATCGGATGCCAAATAGGCATCCAATTCCGACATTTTGTAGGATCAGTTGGGTCTCCTGTCACCTCGCTCCCCCTCCTCTCTGCCTTCTGTCATCTCGTTGTTCCCCTGCTGTCCCCCTGTTGTCCCCCTGTATTCCCCCAGCTGTCCCCCTGTTCTCCTCTGGCGCTGGCAGGTGAGACAGTATCGGATAGCATCGGATTTAACTAAAACACAATGTGAAAGCAGCCTTAGTAATAAATCCTTTATTCTATCAGGAGTATCTACACACTCAGTTAATGGAGATCTGACAATTTACTTAGTGATACATTTGATACTTTTATACCTGTGCAAATAGTGGGATAATCCCTTACATCTGTATGTAAACACTCCCATTGTCTCCCTCTCAGAAGCATTACCACCAGATCCGTCATCTCATTGTACGCTCTCTGATTTTCTCAGGGTCAGAGTTGTAAGAACATGAACCCTTATGTTATAGGAGTCCGGTTACTTATTCTACTTCATACATTTATTGTGTGATCAATGGGGTGTAGTTTTCGCAGTTATATCATATTCAATAAAGGTCAAGATATCAAAATATATTCCGTGCACCACAACAAACAGTCCGCGCTTACTTCGTACAACCCTCCGCATGAGCTGCAAACTTGCAATGACTTCCTAGACGTCCAATGCACCGAAAATCCTCCTTCACAGTGCACACATCAGAAAATTGGAAAAATTGCAACGTTTTGGCCACACGGGGCCTTTATCGAACCATGAACACTTTTTAAAGGCTTGATAAAGGCCTTGGATGGTTGAAACGGAATGCTGACATTTTTTGCATGTCTCAGTAAAGGCCCAGTTACACGGTACGAGATCGTGAACGATATCACTCAAACGTCATCGTTAGGGCGTCGTTGCGTGTTACACCGAGATACGACTACGATAAATCGTTGGATCGTTGATCGCAGATTTGGGAACATGTTCTCAAATCAGACGATCCTCGATCAGTCAACCTGCTGCATCGTTCTGTGTGACACCGCGATAACTATGTCGTTAACGACTTCCACCATTCACAAGAGTGAACAAGTATCGCTCGCTGGGTTGTGCAAACGCTACATCGTTGGTGCGTCGTCCACGATATCTAGACGTGTGACATCTCACCAATGATGTCAAAAAGATGTCCTAACGACCACGCGTCCGTGAGATCGTTGGTGATATCTTAACGACATTGAAGGGTGTAACGGTACCTTAAGGCTGGTTTCACGCTAGCGTTTGTGCCTACATGCATACGTAAACGCAGTGCAAACTCTGCCACTGATGTGAACACAGCGGAGATTTTCCGCATGCGTTCACATCAGTATGGAGCCCGGCCAGCCAATCAGCGGTCTCGGCCGCCAGGAGGAGGAGATCAGCAGCGGAGATCTCCTCCTCCCGACGGCCGCCGCTGACCTTGACGGCGTCGGCGTGGGAGATTTGAAGAAACAGCTGATCTGACAGCTGGTTACATCTCCTGCACCGACATCACCTATTTGGTGGCGGTGCGGGAAATTTAAACAGCTGTCAGATCAGCTGTTTCTTCAAAATCTCCTGCACCGAAACTGCCGGGAGATTAGCGGTGCCCCTCCCCGGGAGATTAGCGGCTGCCACTAATCTCCTGGGGACCACCGCTGATCTCCCAGGAGAACAGCGGTGACCACCGGGGAGAGATTTCAATGAGATCCGCAGCGTTCTCCTGCGCCG
Source organism: Allobates femoralis (assembly GCA_033576535.1). NCBI lineage: Eukaryota > Metazoa > Chordata > Amphibia > Anura > Aromobatidae > Allobates > Allobates femoralis. The sequence goes on from JARQOC010000004.1 coordinate 2,980,713, forward strand.
TCATGCTTTATGCGCTTGCTGATAAAACAATCGCCCGCGAATGCACAAAAAACGCAACTTGGTGCGTTCGTAGGGCGGAGGAGGGCGCACAAATTATGAGCATCCAAACACAACCACAACCGAACGCAGCCAAACACAACTACTATGTGTTCCCATGTTAAACATAGGGACGCAGTGCGCATGCGTTTGGCTGCGCTCGGTATGCTGCGTTCAGATACTCAAATGTGACACCGGCCTAACAGATTCTCTGTGGAGGAAGACTTTTGGTGCTCTGGACTCCTTGGATCTCATATTCATAGTACATCCATAATAAAGTTTCCTGAGCAAGTTCATGACTATGAATTAAAGAAGGAACCTCCAAGTAGGAGACGTGTGAGCGAAACTCATGAAATCCTACTTACTTTTTCATGGTAGAATTTACCAGGAGAGATTTCAGGCGCAGACACTCGGCCTCCGGCAGCTCCACGTACCTTCTCCTCGGTCTGTAACCAAGATGCAGAAGTCAGGTTATATCAAGCTGGGAGCAGCTGTCATACACTGGCTAAGGCTCTGTTCACATGTTGCGCTTTTGCTACGGTTTTTCTGCACCCAAAATATTAGCGGTAAAAATGCTGCTTCCAAAAAGCAGGTTGTGCTGTGGTTTTGCTTCTTTTTTGCTGCGGTTTTGTCTTTATTACCTGTGTCTTTTGTCTGTCTTTTATCTGCATTAGGGATGGGCGGATCCTAAATTACTCGGAATCGCTAGACTCTAAGGAGTCCGAGTCTGGGACTCGCTACTCGTTGCGGGGCTAGCGAGTCCAATGTAAATGAATGGGGAAGCGAGTAATTGCAAGTAATTCCTCTGCTGCTGGACCCTATAAGGTCTGGGCAGCAGAGGAAAAACCTGCAATTTCCCACTTCATTGTTTAAAAGCCAGCGGGACTCTAACTTTATTTAAACCTCCAGCAGAGAGGTAGCAGAGCTGTGCACCCTGGAAAGTTCATGTGAGTTCATGCAGGCAAGCATTTTATTTTTCCACCAGTACACACATATATGAGGCTTGTATTTTGTGGGACAAGTTGTCCTTCTTAATTACATCTTTCATTTTACCATATAGTGACTGAAAAAGAAGGAATTACAAGTGCGGTGAAATTGTAAAAAAAAGTGCAATTACACAATTACGATTTTTTTTTTAGTCATCATATTCACTATATGGTAACACTGAGGTGTCGGTATGATGTCTGGGGTCAGTACTATATGGTAACACTGAGGTGTCGGTATGATGTCTGGGGTCAGTACTATATGGTAACACTGAGGTGTTGGTATGATGTCTGGGGTCAGTACTATATGGTAACACTGAGGTGTCGGTATGATGTCTGGGGTCAGTACTATATGGTAACACTGAGGTGTCGGTATGATGTCTGGGGTCAGTACTAGTGGTAACACTGAGTGGCGTAATAATGGTCTGGGGTCAGTACTATATGGGTAACAGAGGTTATGGTATGAATTCGGGTGTGGTATATATGGTAACTGAGTGTCGGTAAATGATGTCTGGGGTCAGTACTATTGGTAACTGAGTGTGTGGTATGATGTTCTGGGGTCAGTACTATATGGTAACACTGGGTGTCGTATGAGTGACATGTGGTACATACGTATCGGTAACTGTGGGTGTCTGTGTGATTGGGGTCGTATTATGGTGTAACTATGGATGGTGTCGGTATGATTCTGGGGTCTACTATTATGGTAACACTGAGGTGGTTATGTAGATGTCTGGGTCAGTACTATATGGTAACACTGAGGTGTGTTGATGTCTGGGGTCAGTCTTATATGGTAACACTGAGTGTCGGTATGATTCTGGGTCAGTACGTATGGTAACCTGAGGTGTCGGTATGATAGTCTGGGGTAGTCTTATGGTAACTGAGGTGGGTGTGATGGTCTGGGTCATGTATATATGGTAACTAATGAGTGGGTATGATGTCGGAGTCAGTACTATATGGTAACACTGAGGTGTCGGTATATGTCTGGGGTCAGTACTAATGGTAACACTGAGGTGTCGGTATGATGTCTGGGGTCAGCTATATGGTAACACTGAGGTGTCGGTATGATTGTGGTAGTATATATAGGTAACACTGAGTGTGTATATGATGTCTGGGGCAGTATTATATGGTAACTAGTGTGTGGGTGTACTGGATACTGGTAACTATGATGGTACTATGATGTCGGTAGTGCTATGGTAACTATTGGTAACTACTGGGTCGTATGATTCTGGGTCATATTATGGTAATCTGATGAGTGGTATATGTATGGGGTCAGTACTAATGGTAACACTGAGGTGTTATGGTAAGACGTAGTTCGTATGATACTGAGGTCGTATGAACCTGGGGTCGTAATATGTCATGAGGTCGTATATGTCTGGGGTCGATATATGATGCGGGTGTCTTGGTCATGAGTTGGGAGTTAGGTATATGGTAACACTGAGGTTGTATGTGGGGTCAGTATATTGGTCGTAATCTACGAGTGTCGTTGATGTCTGGGTCAGTATTAGGTAACATAGGTGTCGGTATGAGTCTGGGGTACTATAATGGTAAACTGGTGTCGGTATGATGCTGGGTCAGTACTATATGGTACACTGAGGTGTCGTATGATGTCTGGGGTCAATGTAACATGGGTCATGATGGTATGTGTCTGGGTCAGTATATATGGTCACTGAGTGTCTGTATGATGTCTGGGTAAATATATGGTAACACTGAGGTGTTGGTATGTGTCTGGGGTCAGTATATATGGTAATAGGTGTCGGTATGTCTGGGTCTATATGTGGTAATAGGTCGATAGTTGTGGTATATTATGGTAACTGAGTGTGGTATGATGCTGGTCAGTACTATATGGTACACTGAGGTTCATTGTAATTCTGGGGTCGTATATATTGGACATGAGTTATATGGTCATGGGTCGATTTTATGTAGACTGAGTGTCGGTATGATGTCTGTGCTATAAGGTACATGAGTTGGTAACTGGGTGTAATGCTGGTGCAGTATATAGGTAACATGGGTGTCGGTATGATGCTGGGTCAGTACTATATGGTAACACTGAGGTGGTTGTTTGGGGTCTGTACTATATGGTAACACTGAGGTGTGGTATGATTTGGGTCGTATAAGGTAAACTGAGTAGTGTCTGGTATGTTGGTCATATGTGGAAACTGTCAGGTGTATGAAGCTGGGGTCAGTATTATATGGTAACATGATTGGTAATTGGAGTCGATATGGTGGAACTATTTGGTATATGTGGGTAGAATTAGGTCGTCTGGTAATGGTTGATGTCTGGTCAGTACATATGTGTAACACTGAGGTCGTTCGAAGTCTGGTTTATGATTGAGGTGCGTGATGTCGGTAGTATATGTACATGAGTCGTATGATTGGTCGTACTTTGGTACGAGTGGTGATTTGGGCATATAGGTACAGGGTATGATTGGTCAGTAATTGACAGAGTTCGGTTGAGTCTGGGTCGCTATTGGTAACATGTGTGATTGGTAGGTACCGATGTCGTAGATGTTGGCAATGGATGGTGTGATTGGATTATGTAACTGAGTGTCGTGAGTCGGCGTACTATTGAATGAGTCGATGATGTGGTGTATATGGATAGGTCGTGATGTCTGGCAGTATATGGACACTGGTGTGTATGAGTTGGTCAGTATATGGTACACGAGTCGGTATGTTGGTCAGTAATAACTGTGTCTATGTGGTCGACTTGACGAGTCGTGTGGTCGTTTGAAACATTGATGTTGGTCTACATATGACAGGGTCGGTTGTGTCGGTCATATATGGACAGAGTGTGTGATGTTGGTGTATAATGAACATGAGGTCGGTGATGTGGTCAGTTATGGTACTAGTGCGTATGTCGGGTACTATGGTAATGAGTGTCGTGTGTGAGGTGTCGGTATGATGTCTGGGGTCAGTACTATATGGTAACACTGAGGTGTCGGTATGATGTCTGGGGTCAGTACTATATGGTAACACTGAGGTGTCGGTATGATGTCTGGGGTCAGTACTATATGGTAACACTGAGGTGTCGGTATGATGTCTGGGGTCAGTACTATATGGTAACACTGAGGTGTCGGTATGATGTCTGGGGTCAGTACTATATGGTAACACTGAGGTGTCGGTATGATGTCTGGGGTCAGTACTATATGGTAACACTGAGGTGTCGGTATGATGTCTGGGGTCAGTACTATATGGTAACACTGAGGTGTCGGTATGATGTCTGGGGTCAGTACTATATGGTAACATGAGGTGTCGGTATGATGTCTGGGGTCAGTACTATATGGTAACACTGATGGTGTCGGTATGATGTCTGGGGTCAGTATATATGGTAACACTGAGGTGTCGGTATGATGTCTGGGGTCAGTACTATATGGTAACACTGAGGTGTCGGTATGATGTCTGGGGTCAGTACTATATGGAGCTGGGGGTGGCTGGAACGCAATGCCTGGGTGTACAGAAACACAGCTAGAGCCCATGTCACATGTGAGGATCATAGTAACCTGTGGTGTGGCAGTAGCTGTTGTCACAGTCTATACAGTATAACATTGGTTTGGTCGATGGTATTTATGGAGATTGGTTTTTGGGGCATATTTTACTGATATGGTACGACAGTCGGGCGGGGGGTCGGTTTTATCATGGGAGGTGGGATACAGGGATGTTTGGTTGGGAGATACGGGAGTAGAGGGATATGTGAAGGTGGAGAATGAGAGGAGGGGAGAGAGAGGGGGGGAGGGGATGAAAGGGAGGGATAGAGAGGGAGAGTGGGATAGGGGGAAGTAGGGGTTGAAGGTGGGTTGGAGATGGGGAGGTGGAGGAAGAAAGGGAAAGATATATGGAGAGAAGAGAGAGAAAATGGGAGGTGGAGGAAGAAGATGAAAGATATATGGAGAGAAAGAGAGAAAATGGGAGGTGGAGGAAGAGATGAAAGATATATGGAGAGAAAGAGAGAGAAAGGGGAGGTGGAGGAAGAAAAGGAAAGATATATGGAGAGAGAGAGAAATGGGAGGTGGAGGAAGAAGATGAAAGATATATGGAGAGAAGAGAGAAAAGGGGAGGTGGAGGAAGAAATGAAAGATATATGGAGAGAAGAGAGAGAAAATGGGAGGTGGAGGAGAAGATGAAAGATATATGGAGAGAAAGAGAGAGAAAAGGGGAGGTGGAGGGAGAAGATGAAAGATATATGGAGAGAAAGAGAGAAAAATGGGAGGTGGAGGAAGAAGATGAAAGATATATGGAGAGAGAGAGAAAATGGGAGGTGGAGGAAGAAGATGAGAGATATATGGAGAGAAAGAGAGAGAAAAGGGGAGGTGGAGGAAGAAATGAAAGATATATGGAGAGAAAGAGAGAGAAGAGGGGGGTGGAGGGAGAAGATGAAAGTTATATGGAGAGAAAGAGAGAGAAAATGGGGGGTGGGGGAAGAAAGGAAAGATATAGGGAGAGAAAGAGAGAGAAAATGGGAGGTGGAGGAAGAGATGAAAGATATATGGAGAGGAAGAGAGAGAAAATGGGAGGTGGAGGAAGAAAAGGAAAGATATATGGAGAGAAAGAGAGAGAAAATGGGAGGTGGAGGAAGAAGATGAAAGATATATGGAGAGAAAGAGAGAGAAAATGGGAGGTGGAGGAAGAAAAGGAAAGATATATGGTGAGAAAGAGAGAGAAATGGGAGGTGGAGGAAGAAGATGAAAGATATATGGAGAGAAAGAGAGAGAAAATGGGAGGTGGTGGAAGAAGATGAAAGATATATGGAGAGAAAGAGAGAGAAAAGGGGAGGTGAAGGAAGAAGATGAGAGATATATGGAGAGAAAGAGAGAAAATGGGAGGTGGAGGAAGAAGATGAAAGATATATGGAGAGAAAGAGAGAGAAATGGGAGGTGGAGGATGAAATGAAAGATATATGGAGAGAAAGAGAGAGGAAATGGGAGGTGGAGGAAGAAGTGAAAGATATATGGAGAGAAGAGAGAGAAAATGGGAGGTGGAGGAAGAAGATGAAAGATATATGGAGAGAAAGAGAGAGAAAGGGGAGGTGGAGGAAGAAGATGAAGGATATATGGAGAGAAAGAGAGAGAAAATGGGAGGTGGAGGAAGAGATGAAAGATATATGGAGAGAAAGAGAGAGAAAAGGGGAGGTGGAGGAGGACAGATGAAAGATATATGGAGAGAAAGCAGAGAGAAAGGGAGGTGGAGGAAGAAAGGAAAGATATATGGAGAGAAGAGAGAGAAGAGGGAGGTGGAGGGAGAAGATGAAAGATATATGGAGAGAAAGAGAGAGAAAATGGGAGGTGGAGGAAGAAAGGAAGATATATGGAGAGAAAGAGAGAAAAATGGGAGGTGGAGGAAGAAGATGAAAGATATATGGAGAGCAGAGAGAAAATGGGAGGTGGAGGAAGAAGATGAGAGATATATGGAGAGAAAGAGAGAGAAAGGGGAGGTGGAGGGAAGAAATGAAAGATATATGGAGAGAAAGAGAGAGAAGAGGGAGGTGGAGGGAGAAGATGAAGATATATGGAGAGAAAGAGAGAGAAAATGGGGGTGGAGGAAGAAAATGAAAGTTATATGGAGAGAAAGAGAGAGAAAATGGGGGGTGGGGGAAGAAAGGAAAGATATATGGGAGAGAAAGAGAGAGAAAATGGGAGGTGGAGGAAGAAGATGAAAGATATATGGAGAGAAAGAGAGAGAAAATGGGAGGTAGAGGAAGAAGATGAAAGATATATGGAGAGAAAGAGAGAGAAAATGGGAGGTGGAGGAAGAAGATGAAAGATATATGGAGAGAAAGAGAGAAAAATGGGAGGTGGAGGAAGAAAAGGAAAGATATATGGAGAGGAAGAGAGAGAAAATGGGAGGTGGAGGAAGAAAAGGAAAGATATATGGAGAGAAAAGAGAGAGAAATGGGAGGTGGAGGATGAGGATGAAAGATATATGGAGAGAAAGAGAGAGAAAATGGGAGGTGGAGGAAGAAAAGGAAAGATATATGGAGAGAACGAGAGAGAAAATGGGAGGTGGAGGAGAAAGGAAAGATATATGGAGAGAAAGAGAGAGAAAATGGGAGGTGGAGGAAGAAAGGAAAGATATATGGAGAGACAAGAGAGAGAAATGGGAGGTGGAGGAAGAAAAGGAAAGATAGATGGAGAGAAAGAGAGAAAATGGGAGGTGGAGGAAGAAAGAAAGATATATGGAGAGAAGAAGAGCAAAATGGGAGGTGGAGGAAGAAATGAAAGATATATGGAGAGAAAGAGAGAGAAAATGGGAGGTGGAGGAAGAGATGAAAGATATATGGAGAGAAAGAGAGAGAAAATGGGAGGTGGAGGAAGAAGATGAAAGATATATGGAGAGAAAGAGAGAGAAATGGGAGGTGGAGGAGAAATGAAAGATATATGGAAGAAAGAGAGAGAAAATGGGGAGGTGGAGGAAGAATGAAAGATATTGGAGGAAAGAGAGAGAAATGGGAGGTGGGAGGAAGAAAAATGAAAGATATATGGGGAAAGAGAGAAAAAAAATGGGAGGTGGAGGAAGAAGATGAAAGATATATGGAGAAAGGAGAGCAATGGGAGGTGGAGGAAGAAGATGAAGATATAGGAGAGAAAGAGGGAAATGGGGGGGTGGGGAAGAAGATGAAAGAATATGGAGGAAAAGAGGGGAAATGGGAGGTGGAGGAAAAAGATGAAAGATATATGGAGGAAGAGAGAAAATGGGAGGTGGCGGAAGAGATGACGATATATGGGAGAAAGACGAGAAAATGGGACGGTGGGGAAAGATTTTACGTATATGGAGAGAAAGAGAGCCAATGGGGGTGGAGGAAGAAGATGAAAGATTATGGAGGAAGAGAGAGAAAATGGGAGGTGGAGGAAGAAGATGAAGATATATGGAGAGAAAAAGGAGAAAATGGAGGTGGAGGAAGAAATGAAAGATTATGGAGAGAAAAAAGAGAAATGGGGGGTGGGAAAAGATGGAAGTTATGGGAAGAGAGAAAATAGGGGGAGAGAAAAGATATATGGAGAAAAGAGAGGGAAATGGGAGGTGGAGGAAAAGTGAAAGATATATGGAGAGAAGAGAGAGAAAAATGGGAGGTGGAGAAGAAGATGAAAGTATATGGAGAGAAAGAGAGAAAATGGCGGTGGAGGAAGAAGATGAAAGTATATGGAGAAAAAAAAAATGGGAGGTGGGGAACGGAAGATTTGGAGAAAAGAGAGAGCATGGGAGGTGGAGAAGACAACGATCTAAAAGCGAGAGAGAAATGGGAGGTGGGGAAGAGACGACTATTGGAGAAAGAGCGAAATGGGAGGTTGGGGGAAGATGAACAGATCTATGGCGGAAAGAGAGCCCCAAAATAGTGAGGCACGAAAGTAACTTGGCGCACACGAACACTTGGGGCCGTGAACTAAAATTGCTCCGCGTCCCAGATTTAATCTTACTACGCTGACAAATCGACCCCCCCCATTTTTATTCTTCCTCCTCATCCTCAAAACATTCTCTCCCTCTCTCTCCCCATTTTCTTATTCTTCCCCTCATCCTCACACATTTCTCCCTCTTCCCCATTTCATTTCTTCCTCCTCATCTCAAAACATTCTATCCTCTCTTCCCCCTTTTCTTATTCTTCCTCCACATCCCCACACATTCTCTCCCCCTCTCTCCCCTTTTTATTCTTCTCCATCCTCACACATTTTCTCCCTCTCATCCCCCATTTCTTATTTCCTCCTCACCCACACATTTCTCTCCCTCTCTCTTCCCCATTTCTTATTTCTTCCCCCTCATCCCTCACAATTCTCTCCCTTTTCCCCATTTCTTATTCTTCTCCCCTTTCCCCCACACTTCTCTCTCTCTCTCCCCATTTTTATTTTCCTCCTCATCCTCACACATTCTCTCCTCTCTTTTCCCCCATTTCTTATTCTTCCTCTCATCCCTCACACATTCTCTCCCTCTCTCCCCATTTCTTATTCTTCCTCCTCATCCTCACACATTTTCTCCCTCTCTCCCCATTTCTTATTCTTCCTCCTCTCCCTCACACATTCTCTCCCCCTCTCTCCCCATTTCTTATTCTTCCTCCTCATCCCTCACACATTCTCTCCCTCTCTCTCCCATTTCTTATTCTTCCTCCTCCCTCACACATTCTCTCCCTCTCTCTCCCATTTCTTATTCTTCCTCCTCATCCTCACACATTCTCTCCCTCTCTCCCCCCATTTCTTATTCTTCCTCCTCTCCCTCACACATTCTCTCCCCTCTCTCCCCATTTCTTATTCTTCTCCCCTCCCTCACACATTCTCTCCTCTCTCTCCCCATTTCTTTTCTTCCTCCTCATCCCTCCACACATTCTCTCCCTCTCTCTCCCCATTTCTTATTCTTCCTCCTCATCCCTCACACATTCTCTCCCTCTCTCCCCCATTTCTTATTACTTCCTCCTCATCCCTCACACATTCTCTCCTCTCTCTCCCCATTTTCTTATTCTTCCTCCTCATCCCTCACACATTCTCTCCCTCTCTCTCCCCATTTCTTATTCTTCCTCCTCATCCCTCACACATTCTCTCCCTCTCTCCCCATTTCTTATTCTTCCTCCTCATCCCTCACACATTCTCTCCCTCTCTCCCCCATTTCTTATTCTTCCTCCTCATCCCTCACACATTCATCTCCTCTCTCTCCCCATTTCTTATTCTTCCTCCTCATCCCTCACACATTCTCTCCCTCTCTCCCCATTTCTTATTCTTCCTCCTCATCCCTCACACATTCTCTCCTCTCTCTCCCATTTCTTATTCTTCCTCCTCATCCCTCACACATTCTCTCCCTCTCTCTCCCCATTTCTTTTCTTCCTCCTCATCCTCACACATTCTCTCCCTCTCTCCCCCATTTCTTATTCTTCCTCCTCATCCCTCACACATTCTCTCCCTCTCTCCCCATTTCTTATTCTTCCTCCTATCCCTCACACATTTCTCCCTCTCTCCCCCATTTCTTATTTTTTCTCCTCATCCCTCACCCCATTCTCTCCCTCTTCTCCCCATTTCTTATTTCTTCCTCCTCATCCCTCACACATTCTCTCCCTCTCTCCCCCTTTCTTATTCTTCCTCCTCATCCCTCACACATTCTCTCCCTCTCTCCCCATTTCTTATTCTTCCTCCTCATCCCTCACACATTCTCTCCCTCTCTCTCCCCATTTCTTATTCTTCCTCCTCATCCCTCAAACATTCTCTCCCTCTCTCTCCCCATTTCTTAGTCTTCCTCCTCATCCCTCACACACATTCTCTCTCCCTCTCTCTATCCCCTTTACTTTTTCTTCCTCCTCATCCCTCACACATCTTCCCCCCCATCAGTGGTGACTTACCTTTGAGCCCCATGTATCCGGTGCTGTAGGTTCTGGTAGAAGCTGTATCCGGCCAGGACCAGCAGTACTATGAGGACGAGGAGCCGGTGTCGTGCCATGGTGCCTATCTGCTGCCTCTCTCTGGACTCTCAGGATGCTGAATGCTCACAGCGGAGCAGATAAATTCCTGGGGAAGGTGCGTCCTACCTGTGCCAGGTGATGTAACTACACAGCCTGTGACATAGGAAGAGTCTGACAGCTATCCATGTACATACAGCTGTACAAACAGGACAGCAAACAGGATATATACAAGGGTGCATACAGGGATACATATACATGGGTATATACAGGGGCACATAAAGGGGTATACACAGGGGTGCACACAGGTGTATATACAAGAATATATACCAGGGTGCATTACATGGTATATACAATGGTGCATACAGGGGTATACATAGGAGTGCATATCGGGGTATGTAAAAGGGTGCAAAGGGTGCATGGGTGCATACATGGTTGCATACATGGGTGCATGCATGCAAGGTTGCATACATGGGTGCATACAAGGTTGTCTACAGATGTACATTCAGTTGGACATACAGGGGTAGAGATGAGCGAACCTTTTGAACTTCGGGTTCGATTCGCTGAACGGGTACATGTTCGCGAAGAGATCGGCAAAAAGTTCACCGAACTACAGAACCCCATTCAAATCATTGGGAGACAAAATCAAGGTCCTAGAAAACACTTTCAAAGGAGCCTAAAAGCAGCCAAACACAGCACAAACCCTTTTTTTTTACAGTGGAGCCCCGCTGTTTTGGCACATTAGCTTTCTACACTATTTCTTAGCATGCTTCAGCGCCACTGTCACCACTCACCATACTTCCCGTCCCTTGCATGATCCTCTGACATCCTAATTACTTTCCTAAGGTTGTCTCAGGTTACTCAGTAGGTACCACGCAGCAGGGAATCCCGCTGTTTGACCTGATATAACCTCATTGGTGTCAGCGCTCGTGACACTAGCTGTCTCATGAGAGTCACAACACTGCACGAGACGTAGCGGATATATCTAGGCGGTATTGTGACCCTGCGCATGTGGGGAATGTTGAAATCAGGGAGTGCAGCGCAGTTCAATCTTGTGGGATAGCCCCTGTGTGACCCCTCGAGTCTGAACTGCAGTAATGTTAGTGGTGGCACCCCTTGTCTTATGCGTGCCTGCTCTCACAGTATAAGGGGGATGCTTTCTCTGAACATGACCCCACCATATTGTTGTAAAGCCCCCTGGCTAGTTCCACAGAGACTTCTAGGACAGAGGTGGCCAGCTACAGTCCTCAAGGTGTTAAAACAGTACAAGGTTTCAATTGCATTGAACAGGTGTGAATTTCATAACCTGCAGAGGTGATGATTCCAGCACCTTGTCCAATGCTAAGGAAATCCTGAAAACATGCACTGTTTGTGGTCCTTCTGGACTGCACTTGGCCAGCCCTGTTTTACAGGAGTGTGTGTAGTGTTTTGCATTTCCATACCTCAGACCATCAGGCCAGAGGCCTGCGGCTTGTTCACCAGTCTCTGTAGGGCAGTATCAAAGCACCTCTTTTCAGAAACAGTTTAGCAAACAAGCAGTGAACTAGAAAAAACTTTACTGTAGCAACATTTGAAAAAAGGCCATTTTGGTACATGATGTCATTAGTTTCATTTATCAGACCAAAGCAGCAATAATTTAAACATAGGCACGTAACGCAGGGTATAATAAGTCTCAAAGACACATATAGGAGTTTACACAGTATGTGTAAGGAAAATCAAGAATCAGCAGTCACCAAGAATCACCATTACAATGGTGCAAAGTCCATTAAGAGAAGAGTCCATTAAGGGCATAGAGGTGTAGTTCAAAGGCGGCAGCCCTGCTAATCCAGTATGCAGGGGCAGACTGGCCCAGGTGGCAGGAGGGCAAGTGCCTGGGCTTTTGGCATAGCCCACATCTAGGGCCGCCCCCCACAGGAATGGGCCGGCCGGCGGCGCTTAGCGGCTGGCGCAGCGATGCAGCAGCAGACGGTGCCGGAGATGGTAAGTGAGCTGCGGTCCAATCATACTGATAGCACCCCCGGTCATCAAAAATTACTGATAGCAATAGCAACTCCCCCCCCTGGTCATCAAAATTTCTGAAAGCACCCCCAAAATCCCCTTCCCCCGGTCCTCAAGTCAGTTCTGCAAGACCAAACCTGCCACCCGGGGCCAGAGGCACCAGCCAGCCCCTGCCTCTATGGGGGAGCACAACCGGAGCTAAGTTTAGGCAGGGGAAAAACAAAAATGAACAAAAAACAGTCCTCACTGTTCGAAGAACTGAAAAAACTGATAAAAGTTCCCCCCTCAGCTTATACGCGAGTCACTACACGGGCGCCTGCCCCCCCCCCAGAGGTATACAGGCCCCCCATCAGTATCCAGGGCCCCCATGCTCCGGAAACCTGTAAAGGAAGATGATTATACTTATCACTGTCCCGCTGCCGTCCCCGCTCTGCATCGCGCTCCTCCATCTTCATTCAGCGTCTTCCGGCTTCCTGTGTTCGGTGCCGACAATGACGTCATTGTCGGCGCCAAACACAGGAAGCCGGAAGATGCTGAATGAAGATGGAGGAGCGCGATGCAGTTCGGGGATGGCAGCGGGACAGTGATAAGTATAATCATCTTCCTTTACAGGTTTCCGGAGCATGGGGGGGCCCTGGATACTGATGGGGGGCCTGTATACCTCGGGCTGCTGCTGTATAACTGTGGGACTGCTGCTGTATAACTGTTGGGCTGCTGCTGTATAACTGTGGGGCTGCTGCTGTATAACTGTGGGGCTGCTGCTGTATAACTGTGGGGCTGCTGCTGTATAACTGTGGGGCTGCTGCTGTATATAACCGTGGGACTGCTGCTGTATAACCCTGGGGCTGCTGCTGTATATAACCCTGGGGCTGCTGCTGTATATAACCCTGGGGCTGCTGCTGTATAACATTGGGGTTGGTGGTGTATAACAGTGGGGCTGCTGCTGTATAACTGTGGGGCTGCTGCTGTATAACTGTGGGGCTGCTGCTGTATATAACCGTGGGGCTGCTGCTGTATAACCCTGGGGCTGCTGCTGTATATAACCCTGGGGCTGCTGCTGTATATAACCCTGGGGCTGCTGCTGTATAACCCTGGGGCTGCTGCTGTATAACCCTGGGGTTGGTGGTGTATAACAGTGGGGCTGCTGCTGTATAACCCTGGGGATGCTGCTGTATAACATTGGGGCTGGTGGTGTATAACAGTGGGGCTGCTGCTGTATAACCCTGGGGCTGCTGCTGTATAACCCTGGGGCTGCTGCTGTATAACCCTGGGGCTGCTGCTGTATAACCCTGGGGCTGCTGCTGTATATACCCCTGGGGCTGCTGCTCCTGTATATAACCCTGGGGCTGCTGCTGTATAACCCTGGGGCTGCTGCTGTATATACCCCTGGGGCTGCTGCTGCTGTATATAACCCTGGGGCTGCTTCTGTATATACCCCTGGGAAGGCTGCTGTAACACTGCTGGGGCCTGTATATACCACTGGGGAGGCTGCTGTATACCCTTCTCTCTAAGGGGCTCCTGGTGAGGCTGTGCTTCATGGACAAGGTCAGGGGCTGCTTAACAGACCTGCGACCCACTGGTGTTGGTGGCTCAGGAATGGACTCGCCTGTACCTCGCTCGGCGCCGGTTCCCCGTTGTGGACTAGGATGCACCCAGACCGGATAACCGTACGGTCTGGCACTGGGTCTCCTCCTTCTGTCTGGGTAGCCTTCCTTTACAGGTCCCCTCTCCTCACTCCTCGCAGGGTTCTCCTCCTCTCCTTCCCTCACTGTTCTCAACTGCTTTCTGTTTCTTCCCGCCTTTCTCTCACTATACCTAAGCTCCTCCCCCTGGGACTGGGTCTCCCAGGCAAACAGGTTAACCCTTTAGTCCCCCTATTCTAGGTGTGTGAATGCAAGGATGAGAGCCTCAGTTCAACATCACATCCTCCAATAACTGGGATACCACGCTCACTAACGTTGGGTGCAGTACCCCTACTGTGGCGCACTGACCAGTGGGGCGCCACAAAGCCAAACCCCCTATTCTGGAAGAATGCCACCACCTTGCCTCGGGTACATTGGCTGTCAAAGTTATTGAACTTAGGCCCAAGCAACCACTCTCAGACGATGGTATCCGCAAATTTTAATCTCCTCAAGAAAGGAGACTGCACGGGGTGGTTCATGCAATATTGGATAGTTACTTGGAGGGGATAAGGGTCCCCACATGGCACTCTCCCAGTCAAAGGCCTCTGGCAGGGATGCTGCACATGGCTGGAAAAAAGCCTTCTGCCTCTACTTCCTCCTCTCCTTTGACATGCCCACTCCATGGCCAGGGAGTTTTACTTCACTTCTCTTCATTTTTTTCACGGGGACATATGGGGGCCAAGACCCGATCCCGTGACCCTGGCGAATGATGTTCGGCAAAGTCTGAGCGGATAAGGGGTTATTCGTGGCGCCAACTGCGGTATGCGGCCAGGGCGGTCGCTGCTGCTTCATAACCTCTGGGGAAGTTAAGCGGCAGCTTGGATGGTGTTGCTCCTGTGAGGCACCGCCGGCATGGTCCCCCTGGCCGGGGCGCATCACATGCAGGATCAGGGTATGATCCTGTTCACACTGGCCGGTTTTATAGTGGATGACTCTATATGAACCTGTCCAGAACACAAGGAGTTAAATGTGATAGTGTGTGCTGTAAAGCTGAGACATTCATGTGACTAGTGAGCGGCTGTGAGTGGCTGTGAATGGCTCATGAGATCGATGAGGCCCTGAGGAATATAATGGGTGCTGATTGCTGACAGCCCAGGTGGGTGTGTCAGGTGGGTGTGTCCTGAGTAATAGCAGCCCAGCTGGATGAGTCAGAGTGGGAGTGGCAGGCACGATAAGAGCCTGCCAGCTGAGTGATGGTGAGAACTCAGAACTCAGAGACCAGAGATCATTCAGAGACTGGAGATCGTGCTGAGACCAGCCTGAGTGCAGAGCAGTCCAAGGCTCTGGGTGTATGATAGGAGCATGCTAGCTCCATGCCGGTGCCTAGGACCGAGGTCGTGACAGCTCCTGGAGTGGGGAAGCCGTGGCTGAACCCGGTGGATACTAGTCCGGGCGTGGGGTGAAACACATCCGGGAAAGGAGCCCTTGGGGGACGCTTGGTGGACCTGTGACCCAGGTAGCGAGACCCGGATCCGTGCCCGGTAAGACAGCAGTTCCCGTGTGACGGAGTGAGCTGTGTGTAAATCATGCCAGGCGAGCGTAGTCGCCATTAGGTCCGACTAGTTAGTCAGTGAAGGACCTGTTGAACCGCATCAGTATTGTATGGCTTTTTAAAAAAGACTCAGCGAGTGAATGTAGCCCTTTAGGGGCAGATGTATGAAGTGTGCCAGGCGGGCATAGACCGCCCTTGGGACCGACTCAGTGTAGTCAGTTAAAGGTCCTGATGAACCGGAATGTATGTGGCCCTTCGGGAGGCGAATGTGTGTAGCCCTTCGGGAGGCAATTTTATGAAGTGTGCCAGGCGGGCATAGACCACCCTTGGGACCGACTCAGTGTAGTCAGTTAAAGGTCCTGATGAACCGAAACGTATGGAGCCCTTCGGGAGGTGATTGTATGTGGCCCTTCGGGAGGCCATTGTGTGTAGCCCTTCGGGAGGCAATTGTATGTAGTGTGCCAGGCGGGCATAGACCGCGCTTGGGTCTGACTCAGAGTAGTCAGTTAAAGGACCTGATGAACCGGATTGTATGTATGTACTAGAGGTCAGATACAGGGGTTAGTAGGGCTCCTATAGTAGGTAACGGATGGTTGTCCCGCATACTAAGGTTTGTCAGTCCCTGTTCTGAACCCAGATGTGCCACAGTCCATGGATGTCTATATGATGGGCTGTGAGCGTGTGAATGGACGCGTGTGGTCCATGGTGGCTTATAGGATGGGTCACATATTGTATGTAAGAGCCCGGTCAGGCTGGAGTCCTGACTCCAGGGTAGTGTGGAGCTGGGGAAATAAAGCCAGGCGGCTGGTTCCGCCATTGGGACCTATAGGACCCGTTGATATGGTAACTGATGTATTGTTAAATGTATGTGAAATGTAGATAGTCCGGAGGCCGTAGCCACCACGGGAGCGGCTGTTAGAGCTCCAATGGGGACAGAGAGGTGGTGACAGGTTCCGGGTAACTATAAGATGTTATGTGCAATATAAGTGTTATGTAATGTTATATGTAAATGTATGGTGTATTTATGTATGGTGTTTATAATCAATGTGATATGTGTCACACATGCTACCCGGGTTATGTTATTATATGTGAAAAATAAACAGGTAGACATTGGTTACATTATAAACACGTGTTCTTGCCGTTATGCAAGCGGGTTCCCCGGTGCTACCTCACACTCCCCACAGATGAAGCGTAGTCCCCAGGGCAATGGAGTGGTTCCCCGGGCTTATACCTAAGCAGATGTTTACTCCGTTGACCGTACCCTCGGTGTTTTGGGCAGCCTCTGTGGCCAGTGGTCGCCGCTAAAGAAAGTCACACAGACACCACAGCTGCAGTTGCGTTACTTTTACTTGGGTGTTAAAACATGGCCACCGGGTACGTTCCTTGCCACTCTCCGGTCCAGCACTTTCTCCAGAGCCGAGTTAGTGCAGTCAAGCCACGGTTGGTGCCCTTTCCTTCCTAAGTGTCTCAGTCTCTCCCAGCGTTCTAAGGTCTAGTTCCCATCTGAAGCGAGCGCAGCATCACTCTGCCCTCCAGGCTCTCAACACTCTCTGCAGCACAGAGCTCAGGTACCGAGGGCCATGAGTGCTTATTTGTGTCCCGGGTACCATTAGGTTCCGCTCTCGGGCACTGCTGTCTAGTTCAGACACCTTCCCCAAGATGTGTCGGGAGTTTGGCCCCCAGCTCCCGTTAGAAGTTTGAGGCCTCTGGTTTTGGCTCAGGCTTGAAGCTTCCGCGCCGTCTGCAGGGCCGGTCCCTGTGTCCTCCACTAACCCTACTGTCTCATCAGATTCAGGCGTACTGGGGTTGATGCCTTGTTTGCACCCTTAGGGCTCCTCTCTTCGTCAGTCAGGCGAGCGGGGTGGCATTGCTCCAACCCATGGGAGTTGGCACCACACCGCCTCGACTACCACTCCTCGACAGTCAGTGTTACTCCTCCAGTCTCCTTCTACTACCTCTAACTCCTTCCTGTTTCTCCTTTTTGTGACCTAGGCCCTCCCCCTCTGGGCCCTCCCATTGTCCCAGGGTCTGTCGCTGCATGTGTGTACTTTTGTTTTGGGCTCAGTTGCACCATCCCAGCACCCGGTGAGCAGGGGCACTACACTCCCTAACTGTAGGAATGCAGTACCTCTGGTGGCGGCTTACCGGGCGGCGCGCCACACTTCCTCGTCCTCCTCAGCCTCCTCATTCTCCTCATCATGCTCCTGATTCTGGATTTGCTGATCCAGCGGCTGAGGCACCAGCTGCAGGTGTAATACCACCAGGTACAAGCCTGCAAGGTCCTCTAGAGTGTGACATCTGGCAGGCATGGAGAACGGCTCACCTCCTAATTGTGAGCTCCTCGCGGCCTCCTCTGGCATCTGAGCCCGGCACTGGTTCCGGACCTCGCTGCATATGAGGCCCAATGAGGTCAGCGTGGTGGAACTCCAGATCACATATTAGAATGGCAGTAGCAAATTATAAAGCTGCGGGATCTTTGGGGCCTATAGTAACATTGACTTGTGGCCAATTGAAAATAGAAACTTTTTTGGCACATATATAGTTCTCGTGATGCGATCGGCCCCCGCGCTGGAAAATAGTTGATCGTTATTGAATGGCCTGGAGCATTTTTTGATCGGTGATCTCCCGCTGGGCATGCTGGATCTCTGTGTGTGACCAGCAATCCCCACTCTGCGGCCGAGAACCTGACAGATCCCAACGAGCGTCGGGTTGTATGGCATCTCACCAGCGACCACGTAGTGACGCATCAGGTCGGATCATTGTCGGGATCGCTGGTGCGTCACTACGTGTAACGGGGCCTTAAGGCTTAATTAGACCCTTTTTGTGCCTGTCTCAGTTGAAGGTGGTTCTGTACCTGCTGATGTGCTTTGTGCAATTACAGATTATAGAGACGCCTTTTGATGCTAGTTACACTCCTACAAGTTGCCTGTAGTCCAAGCGCATAGCCCTGATGTGGTGGGCGTGCCCTTGTTCACGGCCATAACAACGCCCCCTTTGGTAGCTCTAACCCCCTCCCCCGCGGCCTTTGAATTTCTGGAGAATATGCCACAAAAAGAAGAAAAAGAATGGCGGGGGGATGGAGCATTGAGCGGCCGGGAGGGAGCATGGAGCGGGTGAGCAGCGGGCAGGAGAGTGAGCGGAGGGGGTCAGGAGACCGGGCGGACTGTGCCTGTTTCGCAGTAACGGAAATCCCTCATTGCTGATTGGTCGCGCCCAGCCAGCTGCGAACAATCAGCGAAGCGGGTTTTGCGTTAGAGAGACAGTGTGACGTGAGTGCAAGGTGAGTGTAGGGCTAAGTGTGAGGTGAGTGCAAGGTGAGTCTAGGGCTAAGTGTGAGGTGAGTGCAAGGTGAGTCTAGGCGTTAGAGTGTGAGTGTGAGTGCAAGGTGAGTGTAGGGCTAAGTGTGAGGTGAGTGCAGGGTGAGTGTAGGGCTAAGTGTGAGGTGAGTGCAGGGTGAGTGTAGGGCTAAGTGTGAGGTGAGTGCAAGGTGAGTGTAGGGCTAAGTGTGAGGTGAGTGCAGGTGAGTGTAGGGCTAAGTGTGAGGTGAGTGCAAGGTGAGTGTAGGGCTAAGTGTGAGGTGAGTGCAAGGTGAGTGCAGGGCTAAGTGTGAGGTGAGTGCAAGGTGATGTGCTGAGGGCTAAAGTAGTGGGGGTGAGTGCAAGGTGAGTGTAGGGCTAAGTGTGAGGTGAGTGCAAGGTGAGTGTAGGGCTAAGTGTGAGGTGAGTGCAAGGTGAGTGTAGGGCTAAGTGTGAGGTGAGTGCAGGGTGAGTGTAGGGCTAAGTGTGAGGTGAGTGCAAGGTGAGTGTAGGGCTAAGTGTGAGGTGAGTGCAAGGTGAGTGTAGGGCTAAGTGTGAGTGGTGAGTGATGGGCAAGGTGGAGTGTTAGGGCTAAGTGTGAGGTGAGTGCAAGGTGAGTGCAGGGCTAATGTGATGAGTGCGTGGAGTAGTGCAGGTGATGAGGCTAAGGTGAGTGTGCAGGAGTAGGCTAAGTGTGAGGTGAGTGCAGTGAGTGTGGCTAAGTTGAGTGGTGCAGGTGAGTGTAGGGCTAATTAGTGATGAGGTGAGTGAGGCTAAGGGGTGAGTGTAGTGCAAGGTGGTGTAGGCTAAGTGAGGGGTGCAGTGATGTAGGGCTAAATGTGAGTGTGAGTATGTAGCTAAGTGGGGTGTGAGGGTGATGGTGCAGGGCTAAGTGTGAGGTGAGTGCAAGGTGAGTGTAGGGCTAAGTGTGAGGTGAGTGCAAGGTGAGTAGGTAGGGCTAAGTGTGAGTGCAGGTGAGTGTGCAAGTGGAGTGAGTGAGGTAGTGAGGCTAAGTGTGAGGTGAGTGCAAGGGTTGAGTGCAGGGCTAAGTGTGGGTGAGTGCAAGGTGAGTGTAGGGCTAAGTGTGAGGTGAGTGCAAGGTGAGTGCAGGGCTAAGTGTGAGGTGAGTGCAAGGTGAGTGTAGGGCTAAGTGTGAGGTGAGTGCAAGGTGAGTGTAGGGCTAAGTGTGAGGTGAGTGCAAGGTGAGTGTAGGGCTAAGTGTGAGGTGAGTGCAAGGTGAGTGTAGGGCTAAGTGTGAGGTGAGTGCAAGGTGAGTGCAGGGCTAAGTGTGAGGTAAGTGCAAGGTGAGTGTAGGGCTAAGTGTGAGGTGAGTGCAAGGTGAGTAGGGCTAAGTGTGAGGTGAGTGCAAGGTGAGTGTAGGGCTAAGTGTGAGGTGAGTGCAAGGTGAGTGTAGGGCTAAGTGTGAGGTGAGTGCAAGGTGAGTGTAGGGCTAAGTGTGAGGTGAGTGCAAGGTGAGTGTATGGGCTAAGTGTGAGGTGAGTGCAAGGTGAGTGGTAGTGGGCTAAGTGTGAGGTGAGTGCAAGGTGAGTGTAGGGCTAAGTGTGAGGTGAGTGCAAGGTGAGTGTAGGGCTAAGTGTGAGGTGAGTGCAAGGTGAGTGTAGGGCTAAGTGTGAGGTGAGTGCAAGGTGAGTGTAGGGCTAAGTGTGAGGTGAGTGCAAGGTGAGTGTAGGGCTAAGTTGAGTGAGTGTGAGTGCAGGGCTGAGTGTAGGGTAAGTGTGAGATGTGAGGTGCAGGGTGAGTGTAGGGCTAAGTGTGAGGTGAGTGCAAGGTGAGTGTAGGGCTAAGTGTGAGGTGAGTGCAAGGTGAGTGTAGGGCTAAGTGTGAGGTGAGTGCAAGGTGAGGGTGTAGGGCTAAGTGTGAGGTGAGTGCAAGGTGAGTGCAGGGCTAAGTGTGAGGTGAGTGCAAGGTGAGTGAGGGCTAAGTGTGAGGTGAGTGCAAGGTGAGTGTAGGGCTAAGTGTGAGGTGAGTGCAAGGTGAGTGTAGGGCTAAGTGTGAGGTGAGTGCAGGGTGAGTGTAGGGCTAATGTGAGGTGAGTGCAGGGTGAGTGAGGGCTAAGTGTGAGGTGAGTGCAAGGTGAGTGTAGGGCTAAGTGTGAGGTGAGTGCAAGGTGAGTGTAGGCTAAGTGTGAGGTGTGCAAGGTGAGTGTAGGGCTAAGTGTGAGTATGCAGTGAGTGAGGGCTAAGTGTGAGGTAGTGCAGGTGAGTGAGGCTAAGTGTGAGGTGAGTGCAAGGTGAGTGAGGGCTAAGTGTGAGGTGAGTGCAAGGTGAGTGTAGGGCTAAGTGTGAGGTGAGTGCAAGGTGAGTGTAGGGCTAAGTGTGAGGTAGTGCAAGGTGAGTGCAGGCTAAGTGTGAGTAGTGCAAGGTGAGTTAGGCTAAGTGTGAGGTAGTGCAAGGTGAGTGAGGCTAAGTGTGAGGTGAGTGCAAGGTGAGTGTAGGGCTAAGTGTGAGGTGAGTGCAGGTGAGTGAGGGCTAAGTGTGAGTGAGTGCAAGGTGAGTGAGGGCTAAGTGTGAGGTGAGTGCAGGTGAGTGTAGGGCTAAGTGTGAGGTGATGCAAGGTGAGTGTAGGCTAAGGTGAGGTAGTGCAGGTGAGTGTAGGGCTAAGTGTGAGGTGAGTGCAGTGAGTGTAGGGCTAAGTGTGAGGTGAGTGCAAGGTGAGTGTAGGGCTAAGTGTGAGGTGAGTGCAGTGAGTGTAGGGCTGTGGGTAGTGCAAGTATTAGGGACTAATTGAGTGATGCAGGTATGCTGCTGGTGAGTGATCAGGTAGTGCTAGGCTAAGTGTGAGGTGAGTGCAACGGTAAGGGTAATTGATGTGCAGGTGAGGAGGTCTAAGTTGAGAGTAGTGCAAGTGTGTCTAAGTTATATCAGGAATTAGGGCTGTGGAGGTTAGCAATGAGTGTAGGCTAAGTTGAGTGGTGCAAGTAGGTAGGCTAGTTGAGGTGATGCAAGGTGTGAGCTAATTGATGAGTGCAGAGGAGTGTAGTAATGTGAGGTGATGAAGGTGATAGGGCTAATGTGAGGGGTGCACGTGAGTCTAGGGCTAAGATGTAGGTGAGTGAAGTAGCGGCTCGTGTGAGTAGTGCAAGGTGAGTGAGGGCTAATGATGAGTAAGTATGGTGTCAGGGCTAAAGTGTAGGGAGGCATAGTGGAGGAGGCAATTGTGAGGATTGCTGGTAATCAGGCAAGTTGGATTGGTAGCAAGGTAGGATTCGGTGCTAAGTGTGAGTATCCGGTGATGGTGAAGCCTAAGTGTGACGTATGCAAGGTATCATGGCTAAGATGCAGGAGTCAGGTGAGTGTGGCTAATGTGAGTGAGTGCAAGGAGAGTAGGGCTAAGTGTGAGGTGAGTGCAAGGTGAGTGAGGGCTAAGTGTGAGGTAGTGCAAGGAGTGTAGGCTAAGTGTGAGGTGATGCAGGGTGATGTAGGCTAATGTGAGTGAGTGCAGTGAGTGAGGCAAGTGTGAGGTGAGTGCAAGGTGATGTAGGGCTAAGTGTGAGGTGAGTGCAAGGTGAGTGCAGGGCTAAGTGGAGGTAGTGCAAGGTGAGTGTAGGGCTAAGGTAGTGATGCAGGTGAGGCAAGTGTGAGTGCAGGAGCAGGCTAAGTGTGAGTGAGTGCAAGGTGATGTAGGCTAAGTGTGAGGTGAGTGAATAGTGTGAGGTGGGCAATGTGAGGTGAGTGCAAGTGAGTGAGCAAGTGGAGGTGAGTGCAGGTGAGTGACTAAGGTGAGGTAGTGCAGGTAGGAGGGCTAAGTGGAGTGATGCAAGGTAGTGTAGGCTATGTGGGTAGTGCAGGTGATTAGGCTAAGTGTTTGCAGGATGAGGCTAAGTAGTTCAAGTGATGCAGGGCTAAGTGTGAGTAAGTGGCAAGGTGAGTGCTAGGGCAAAGATGAGGAGTGCAAGGTGATCTAAGGGCAAGTGTAGGTGAGTGCGAGTAGTGTAGGCTAAGTGTGAGGTGAGTGCAAGGTGAGTGTAGCTAAGTGGAGGTGAAGTCAGGTGACGCAGGCTAAGTGTGGTGTAAGTGCAAGGTGAGTGTAAGGGCTAAGTGTGAGGTGGTGCAAGGTTGATGGTAGGGCTAATTGAGTGATGAGGTGAGTGGCTCTTGGGTGATCGTGATGTAGCTAAGGTGTGAGGTGAGTGCAAGTGAGTGTTAGGCTAGTGTGAGGTGATGCAAGGTGAGTGTAGGGCTAAGTGTGAGGTGAGTGCAGAGGTGATGAGGCAAAGTGTGAGGTAATGCAGGTGATGTAAGAGCAAGTGTGAGGTGAGTGCAAGGTTAGTGAGGGCTAAGTGTGTGTATGCAAGGTGATGCAGGCTAACGTGTGAGGTGAAATGCAATTTAGTTGTTTTGAAATGTGAGCTAGGCTAAGTGAGTCAGGATTGAGTAGCAAGGTGAGGAGGCGTCCGGGGTCGTGGTCCTCACCTCGTGACCACACGTCACATCAGGCCGCGCCACACATGGATATGACGTCGCGTGGGCACCGCGCGACACCTCCGCTTGCTGGGGTGACGTGATCAGCACGTGACTGGACATTACGTCCGGTTTCTAGGCGCCCGACGTCACAACCGGTAATGTCACTTTTGCCGGCGGAGCAGGGCGGTTCTAAACACTGCTTTCACCTGCAGAATAAGGTAGAATGCAGCAGCACTTGTCTGCTCTCACCCACCAACGACCACTCCACCACCAATACTACACCCCAAATTACTATGGGGAGGGCTTCACAAGCAATCCGGTTACCGCCTCCGGCTCTGCAGCCTGCGTGAAAAATCAGGCAGGCTGCAGTTTTCGGAGCGGTTGTAACCTCCGCAATGCGGTAACTGAATGTGGTTACCGCATATACTTTGCTTATCCCGGCTGCCGCCAGGATAAGCAAAGTGTTTTCAATGTTATAATGGATAAAATGTTATTAATAAATGTGTCTATAATGTCTCAAGGGGGTGCCCACCCCCCCTAGAGACATTCCACCCACTCAGGTGGGCATATAATGATGTAATTGTAGATGTACAGTAGCCGGCTCCTGTCGGCTGCTGTACATTTTTATGAATGAAGCCGCCGGCTCCTCTGAGAGCAGCGCGCATACTATAGCTATTGTAGGTATAGTATATGCGCTGTCCGAGGTCCTGAACGCTTATACAGTAAGATCTATGGGCAGCGCCATAGATCTTACTGCAGCAGGGATGAGCAAACTATCCGGTAACCGGATTGCTCCGGATTACACATCCAGAGCAATCCGGTTACCGGATTGCGGCTTCAGCAATCCGGTTAAGGGATTTCGGCTTGTCTGAAGCCAATTGTGTTCACTGTATCCGGATCTGGATGCGGTGAACGCAATTCTATTTTTAAGTGTGACCCTAGCCTTAAGTGTATCATGGATCTGCAAGCAACGCCAGGAGTCCTTAATTAGGTTTTATTGTATCCATGCCTTCCATTATCTGTGTGTAAGACGTCTAATTCCAGCCTCAACTTCAGGGGTGGGAGCACGTTGGTCATCGTCCGGGACGTTTTAACCATTCTTTCATGCCTATGCCCACAAGTAACAATTGAACATTCCTTCCTCTTCGCCTTATGCCACCTCCAAGGCAAAGGTTGATCGCTAGGCTGCCCCGTCATCTACACAGTTTGGACCCATTCATTACCTATTGGGTACACTGCTGCACAGCCCCACGGGCTGATTATTAAAATTAAAAATATATATATATATATCAATGTATATAGAAAATGAATTAATATAAATAAATAAAATAAAATAAAATTTATATTTATATATATATATATATATATATATATATATATATATAAATAATGTGGCGCCCCACTATGTAGGTGCCACAAAAGGGGTATTACACCCAGAAAAGCGGTGTAGTCACCCCACTGCTAGTGGAACTATGGTCAGTAGGTGGAACACTAGAGCTAACACCCACACACTAGATCAGTAGGTGGGAGGGACCACGGGAGGGTATATAGTTACCTCTAGGGGGAACTAGTGAGTAGTTAGTGAGTGAGAGTAGTTCGGAGACTGAGTGAGGAGAGCCAGGCAGCCGTCCTGGAGGGAGCAAGAAGGGTCTCCTTCGCTGAGGGGCCCGAGAAAGACGGAAGAGATCCCAGGAACAGAAGGAAACGAGGGAGTGGTAGCTCAGAGGCAGGAGTTCACTCTCGTGGAGAATCGAGTAACCAAGAGTTTGCCACAGGAAAGGAACCAGGTCCCGGAGCCCGCACCTGTGAGTCCTATAAGGCTCACAGACAATCAGAAGAACAGGGTATCTTTATATACGCCTCTGACTCCCAAAGATCCCAGAAAGAGGGGAGCCAGGAGTAGCAGGAAGCTGCAAGGAGCCCAAAAGTGGTTCACCTGACGGGTGGAAGAGAGAGAAGAATAAGGAACAGCAAGATGTTGGATTCGTCTTTAAGAAGTCAGATTTCACCGCCACTGGGAGGCAAGGGTAAGAAGGAACAGGAACAGTACACAGTGAGGGATCCATCTATCAGCCCGAAATTCCACTTGCAACTCCCGTAGCCATTTGCCAAGTAACATCTACTACTACTGAAAGACTGTAATGATTGAAAGTTTTCCAGTAAAGTACCCGGCGAAGTGAGTTGCCAACTCTGCTGCATCCTTTCTTTCATGAATTGTTTCTTTACAGAATCACTTGTGGGGGACTACACCATCATTGCTGAATACCAACAACCACCGGAGGACTGTAGCGGCACTGGTCAGCATCACCAGACACTGCAGGTGGCGTCACGAACTTGTATATACTAAAATTTACCCCATCTTCATTGACCACCAGGGCCACGGCCTCAGGCAGCCACCCGTGACATCCCAGACAGAACTGAAACCGCCCGAGAGCTGAGTACCCTGCCCTGGGGCGAGTCATATATACATATATATATATATTCTAATATATAATTACCTTAAGGCACTTCCGTCGCTGTTTCCGTCGTCGTGTCCGTGGCTGCCTCACTCGCAATGCCTTTGCGAGTCCTTGCACAGTCTCTCTCTCTCCTCCCCCCCACGGCTTGCAGGACCTGAGATGATGTCACTGGTATGGGCGGGGCTATATCACATGACTGTGACATCATCACAGGCACTTTAATTGCTGCAGTGTCAGCACAGGAGACATCATGCCGCTGTCTCACATCAGACGTGTCCTCATAGTGATTCTCTGCCTCTGACATCCTGCCATCACAAGGGAACATAGAGGTGACAGAGGAGCCCGGACTGAGCCCCCAAGAGCTGATCTCCAGGATACAGGTGAGAGGAGGCTGCACAGGAGCAATGCTCGGCAGACAGGAGGAGGCTGCACAGGAGCAATGCTCTGCAGATAAGAGGCTGCACAGGAGCAATGCTCTGCAGAGGGGAGGCTGCACAGGAGCAATGCTCTGCAGAGGGGAGGCTGCACAGGAGCATTGCTCTGCATGAGGGAAGCCTGCACAGGAGCAATGCTCTGCACAGAGGAGGCTGCACAGGAGCATTGCTCTGCATGAGGGGAGGCTGCACAGGAGCAATGCTCTGCAAAGAGGAGGCTGCACAGGAGCAATGCTCTGAAGAGAGGAGGCTGCACAGGAGCAATGCGCTGCAGAGAGGAGGCTGCACAGGAGCAATACTCTGCAGAGAGGAGGCTGCACAGGAGCATTGCTCTGCATGAGGGGAGGCTGCACAGGAGCAATGCTCTGCAGAGAAGAGGCTGCACAGGAGCAATGCTCTGCAGAGGGGAGGCTGCACAGGAGCAATGCTCTGCAGAGGGGAGGCTGCACAGGAGCATTGCTCTGCATGAGGGAAGCCTGCACAGGAGCAATGCTCTGCACAGAGGAGGCTGCACAGGAGCAATGCTCTGCAGAGAGGAGGCTGCACAGGAGCAATGCTCTGCAGAGAGGAGGCTGCACAGGAGCAATGCTCTGCAGAGAGGAGGCTGCACAGGAGCAATGCTCTACAGTAAGGAGGCTGCACAGGAGCAATGCTCTGCATGAGGGGAGGCTGCACAGGAGCAATGCTCTGCACAGAGGAGGCTCCACAGGAGCATTGCTCTGCATGCGGGGAGGCTGCACAGGAGCAATGCTCGGCAGACAGGAGGAGGCTGCACAGGAGCAATGCTCTGCAGAGAAGAGGCTGCATAGGAGCAATGCTCTGCAGAGGGGAGGCTGCACAGGAGCAATGCTCTGCAGAGGGGAGGCTGCACAGGAGCATTGCTCTGCACAGAGGAGGCTGCACAGGAGCATTGCTCTGCATGAGGGGAGGCTGCACAGGAGCAATGCTCTGCAGAGAGGAGGCTGCACAGGAGCAATGCTCTGCAGAGAGGAGGCTGCACAGGAGCATTGCTCTGCAGAGAGGAAGCTGCACAGGAGCAGTGCTCTACAGTAAGGAGGCTGCATAGGAGCAATGCTCTGCATGAGGGGAGGCTGCACAGGAGCAATGCTCTGCACAGAGGAGGCTGCACAGGAGCATTGCTCTGCATGCGAGGAGGCTGCACAGGAAAATTGCTCTGCAGAGAGGAGGCTGCACAGGACCAATGCTCTGCAGAGAGGAGGCTGCACAGGACCAATGCTCTGCAGAGAGGAGGCTGCACAGGAGCATTGCTCTTCAGAGAGGAGACTGCACAGGAGCAATGCTCTACAGTAAGGAGGCTGCACAGGAGCAATGCTCTGCACAGAGGAGGCTGCACAGGAACAATGCTCTGCAGAGAGGAGGCGGCACACGAGCATTGCTCTGCAGAGAGGAGGCTGCACAGGAGCATTGCTCTGCAGAGAGGAGGCTGCACAGGAGCAATGCTCTGCAGAGAGGAGGCTGCACAGGAGCAATGCTCTGCAGAGAGGAGGCTGCACAGGAGCAATGCTCTACAGAGAGGAGGCTGCACAGGAGCAATGCTCTGCAGAGAGAAGGCTGCACAGGAGCAATGCTCTGCACAGAGGTGGCTGCACAGGAGCATTGCTCTGCATGAGGGGAGGCTGCACAGGAGCAATGCTCTGCAGAGAGGAGGAGGCTGCACAGGAGCAATGCTCTGCAGAAAGGAGGAGGCTGCACAGGCGCAATGCTCTGCAGAGAGGAGGCTGCACAGGCGCAATGCTCTACAGTAATGAGGCTGCACAGGAGCAATGCTCTACAGAGAGGAGGCTGCACAGGAGCAATACTTTGCAGAGAGGAGGCTGCACAGGAGCAATGCTCTGCATGAGTGGAGCCAAGATGCTGGGGACGGCGGAGTGAAAATGCCGTGGCGGGGAAGACGATGACCCGCTGGTAAGTATGACAGGCAGAGTGCCTCTGTCTTCTGCTGACCACTCTGCCCACCGCACTGCGCTAACCACTCTGCCCGCTGCACTGCGCTAACCACTCTGCCTGCTGCACTGCGCTGACCACTCTGCCCGCCGCACTGCGCTGACCACTCGGCCCACCGCACTCACTGCTAACCACTGAGCCACCGCGCAGTGCTAACCACTAAGCCACCGCGCACTGCTAACCACTCACCAACCACGCAGTGCTAACCACTGAGCTACCACGCAGTGCTAACCACTGAGCCACCATACAGTGCTAACCACTGAGCCACCGCGCAGTGCTAACCACTGAGCCACCGCGCAGTGCTAACCACTGAGCCATCGTATACTCTGCTAACCACTGACCCACCATACTCCCTGCTAACTACTAACCCACCGTATACAGCGCTAACCACTGAGCCACCGTACACTGCTAAACACTGAGCGACCATATACAGTGCTAACCACTGAGCCATCATATACAGTGCTAACCACTGAGCCACCATATACAGTGCTAACCACTGAGCCACCATACAGTGCTAACCACTGAGCCACCATATACAGTGCTAACCACTGAGCCACCATATACAGTGCTAACCACTGAGCCACCGTATACAGTGCTAACCACTGAGCCACCATATACAGTGCTAACCACTGAGCCACCATATACAGTGCTAACCACTGAGCCACTGTACAGCGATTACCACTGAGCCACCATATACAGTGCTAACCACTGAGCCACCATATACAGTGCTAACCACTGAGCCATCATATACAGTGCTAACCACTGAGCCACCATATACAGTGCTAACCACTGAGCCACCGTATACAGTGCTAACCACTGAGCCACTGTACAGCGATTACCACTGAGCCACCATACAGTGCTAACCACTGAACCACCATATACAGTGCTAACCACTGAGCCACCATACAATGCTAACCACTGAGCCACCGTATACAGTGCTAACCACTGAGCCACCATACACAGTGCTAACCACTGAGCCACCATATACAGTGCTAACCACTGAGCCCAAACTCATACATACACGTGCTAACCACTGAGCCACCATATACAGTGCTAACCACTGAGCCACCATATACAGTGCTAACCACTGAGCCACCATATTACAGTGCAGTAACCACTGAGCCACCATATACAGTGCTAACCACTGAGCCACCGTATACAGTGCTAACCACTGAGACCACATATACTGTGCTAACCACAGAGCCACCGTATACAGTGCTAACCACTGAGCCACCGTATACAGTGCTAACCACTGAGCCACCGTATACAGTGCTAACCACTGAGCCACTGTATACTGTGCTACCCACTGAGCCACCTGTATACACACAATTAATTTCACTGCACTCCCTAACTATTAGTAAATAAACTATATATGGATTCTAGACTACCCGATTCTTTAGAATCGGGCTCACAGCTAGTATATATATATATATATATTATATATATATATATATATATATATATATACAATAGGGTGTATATAAAGTAATAGTTTAAATTGCACCAGGACAGGGGAAAATAGGCACTTAATATGTTTTCAAAAGGATCAGTCAGTGCACTCATTATACAATCAAAATGCTTATTCTTTATATCTGTAATTACAATCAAAGGTAATGCTTGGTCTTTATATCTGTAATTACAATCAAAAGTAACGCTTGGTCTTTATATCTGTAATTACAATCAGAGCTGTGCTTGCCAGGTATGTGTGCGCTTTGGCCATCAACTTATTGGCTCACGTACAATCATGATCAAGTTCTTTCGTAGGATCTCAATATCCCATTTGTATTCTACATATTTACGGTGAGAGTCACAACAGGCGGGTCTGGGCTTGTAAATACACCTAAACAGGTAACCCGCAACGCAATTTACAGTCGGTCTATGATTACCCACCTGTTAGCTTCATTCATTCAACACTATTACCGCCCCAGCAGTCTAGTCAGTTGGTAGTTTGGCACTACTCACCAGTATAGCGAGACCAAGCCAGGTGGTAAAAATATAAAAAAAAATAAATAAATAAATAAATAAATAAAATAAATATCCCGCCAATAAGTGACTTATAGGCCACCGCTTCCTCCGCGGCTTTCAGCCGCCGTACCCTTAACAATTAGCAAAGCAAATAATAAATAAATAAAAATAAATAAATAAAATAATCAGTTATGTTTCCCATGCTGTAACCTTAACAGCAGCATAGAATATAATAATAAATAAATAATCAGTTACGTTTCCCCGTGTTACTCTTACATCGCACTGTTGCAAATCCCTTCTCGGGATAGTTTGATGCAAACCCTTCTCGGGATAGTTTGATGCAAACCCTTCTCGGGATAGTTTGATGTAAACCCTTCTTGGAATAGTTTGATGTAAACCCTTCTGGGACAGTTTGATGTAAACCCTTCTCGGGATAGTTTGATGCAAACTCTTCTCGGGATAGTTTGACGCAAACCCTTCCTGGGATAGTTTGATGTAAACCCTTCTCGGGATAGTTTGATGTAAACCCTTCTCGGGATAGTTTGATGCAAACCCTTCTCGGGATAGTTTGATGTAAACCCTTCTCGGGATAGTTTGATGCAAACTCTTCTCGGGATAGTTTGACGCAAACCCTTCTCAGGATAGTTTGATGTAAACCCTTCTCGGGATAGTTTGATGTAAACCCTTTCGGGATAGTTTGGTGTAAACCCTTCTCGAGATAGTTTGATGTAAACCCTTCTCGGGATAGTTTGATGTAAACCCTTCTCGGGATAGTTTGATGTAAACCCTTCTCGGGATAGTTTGATGTAAACCCTTCTCGGGATAGTTTGATGTAAACCCTTCTCGGGATAGTTTGATGTAAACCCTTCTCGGGATAGTTTGATGTAAACCTTCTCGGGATAGTTTGATGTAAACCCTTCTCGGGATAGTTTGATGTAAACCCTTCCTGGGATAGTTTGATGTAAACCCTTCTCGGGATAGTTTGATGTAAACCCTTCTCAGGATAGTTTGATGTAAACCCTTCTCGAGATAGT